>VUJU01004145.1:0-20519 GCA_009835225.1 Aphis craccivora | reverse complement strand
GAGTTGTCACCATCAGTTGCTGGTAAATAATGTACGATTATGTTCTCTCTCTCTTTTTCAATAAAATCATTCAATAACGATTTAGTTGTTTCGTCCGATTCTGACATTTCCGTATCATCATTGTCTTTTAATTTTTTGTTCGTCTTTGATGTTGATATCTTTAGACCTTTACGCAATTTACTTAAGAATGATGGAGAATTAAAATTTTGTTTAGGTATTTGATCTTCATCTTTTTCGTGAACTTCTTCCTTCACGTCCGTATTTATTTCTGGTAATGTAATGTCTGAGCTTTCTTCTTTTTCTGTAGGTTCCGCTACTTTTTTGTCAACTATTGTTTCCTTTCCGTTGGATATAATAACTTTTCTTATTATTCGTTTTTTCTTAATTTTATGTATTTTCCCACTATTTTTGTTCGTCGGATTTTCTTTTTCTGTGTTATTGTCTTTATGAGGACTTTCAATTTTATTTTGTACCTTCTTCAAAATGTCTGTTTGTTCCGTTTTTCTTTGCTTCACGTTGATTAAAGTTTCAGGAGTATTTAGTTGATGGAGATGAGGTTTATCATTATTTTCATCTTTATGTTTCTGGTTTTCATAATCTTTAATTGAATATTGCTTTGTTTCTTCTATTATTTCATTTTTTTTATTATCACTCTCCTTCATATTACTTTGTGATTTTTTAGAAACTATTCCATATTTATTTTCGTCTAGTAACACCGTTTTTATTAGTTCATTTCCTTCTGCTTTTTGAACATCGCTGATCGTTTTTTCTGATTCTTTAAGTTTTTTTGTATTTTCGTCTTGTTCGTTTCTTTTTTCGTGTTCGTTTTCAGTTTTTCCATTTGTGTGTAAAATACTAGGTTCTTTGAAAACTGACAATTTCTCGGTATTTGGTTGTATTTCAATATTTGATTCAATTTTGTCTAAATAAGCTGGTTCTTTTGATGAGAATGAATATTGCAGGGTATTATTTTCCCGTTCTTTTTCTAGGAATATATTTAAATCTGATTTGATTTTTTGATCTTTCTCTATGTTTTCATCACTAGCATTGTCTCTTGATTTTTTATTACCTTTGGATGTTGATATTTTAAAACCTTTGCGTATTATTTTACTTAAGAAAGAAGGAGAAGTTTCAATTTCTTTATATGATTTATTTATATCTAGATTTTCAATAGGTTCTTGTTCGTCTGATAATGGACTATCTCCATCTTGGGGTTTACGAGCCATATTATCATCGATTGATCTTACATTATCTTCAAAACCCAATACTGGAATTATTTCAAAACTATCTTCTATAGATTCATAGTCTTGTTTGTTGCCTATTATTTCTTCTATTCTTTCATCTAATGTTCCTTCATTTTCTGTCTTGTCAAAATCTTCTATCAACGTCTCTTTTCCATCGACAACTATTTTTCGCTTTATTATTTTTCGTATTTTAGTGGTTGTAATTTTACTGTCTGCATTATAATCATTTTTTATTTCTTGGAGACCAATCATTGTTTTTATTTCATCTGGATTTTTAACCACTTCTTCTATTTCATATCCGTTTTTTAACGTTCTTTTTGTATATGTTTGAGTCATATCATTAAGGATAGATTCACCTACGTCCTCTCCGACAACAGATTCTTTTTCAACAATATTAATTCCACTTAAATTTGTTTTACGTGTTTTTGTAATAGTTACACATGTATTTTGTACATTATCGTGGGTTCCAGACAACCGTAATATTTTTTCAATTTCTGTTGGATCACTTATATTTTCAATTTCTTCTTTACCATCCTTTGTTATTTTTCTCATAATACTTTTAATGGATTCACCAGACATAGGTTCATCAATAATATCTTCTACAATAATTTCTTTTCCGTCAATAACCATTATGCGTCTAACTGTTCTACAAGAGTTAACTATTACAGCGGGATCACTTTTTATGATTTGTGTATCAGATGTAATTGGAAATTCAGGATTTCCTGTATCTAGTTGGCTCTCTCTTATTATTTGAACTTGTTGAATTGTTTTATCACTTGGATATTTTAATTTGTTTTTTTCAATTATCCGTGCTACTTTATCATTGATACTTGTAAGTATAGTACTATTATCTTCCTTTGTATTATGTGGTGAGTCTTTATCCTGGATTTTTTGATTATTTTCTTCTTTATAATTTTTATTATTTTCATCATTTTGTTGTAAAATGTTAGTATCATTAATTACACTACTCATTCTTTTGTACATTAATAGTTTTACATTATCACTTTCAATGTCTACACTTTGTTCCTGTGTATTACTTGGAATACTTTCATTATCAATTTCACCTTGTTTTGATTTTTTCATAAACACATTTGGCATTTTAAACCGAAGAAAACCTTTGGATTTTTTATCTTCTTTCTTTTCTGGTGATTCTGATTTTCGTATATTATCATGATGTGTTTTTTCAGATTGAAATTGTGTGTTAACAACTATTGTTTTTTTTTTCTCTAATGGCTTATCAATTTCAAAACGATTATTTGTGTCTATTTCAGTTTGTTCTAGAGAGCCTAATACTTTGTTACTATCAACATTTATTTCATCTCGCAATGCTTGATTTATTCTTCTCACTAACTTTGGACTTCTTAAAACTTCACTGTCTTTTAGCATATTTATTGTGTTTATTTCATTCTCTCTCTCGGTGTTTTTTATTATACTCGGGGCAGTTACACTATATTTTTCTTGCGACTGTAATCCTATTTTTGGGAGATTTAATGAATAATTTAATTTTGGAATCGTCATGCTTTCTACACTAGTATTATATAAATCTTTAGGTGAATTCATGCAAGATAATTCAGTTGATATAATCGTGCTTTCAAAATTGTATTTTGTGTCCTGAAAATAAAGCATTTTTTATCTACATAAATATTTATACTTTTTATTTTCATGATTTAAAATGTAATGAGCTCAATAAAATAATTAATTAATTTTATATTTTATATAATATAATATATTGTTCAACAATTATTTTTTCTTTACCGTGTTTAATTGATAAGTTTTTAATTACAAAATCTTAATAATCTACAATTCATTATATAATTATGAAGTATACAGAAACAAAATCAAAATATTTTTAACACATTTTTACTAAAAACTTATGGAAACTTATGTAATGTTCTTCACATTACAGATTCCCTATTGTTATTATAAATATGTGTAATAGAAAGGAGCAAAAGATTTTACGCAAAATCGAATATGTCATTAAAAAGGTTTGAAAATGTAATTTTCATTACACAAAAATGAGAACAATAAATTTAGTTTTACTTGTGTTATGGTGGCAGATAACAAATATCATGTAGTAATTAAAATGTATACTTAATTACACTGTTCATGAAATTCTAATTTATTAAAAGTAATTCTTACAAATATATTACAATAGTTTTTTACTGAATGATTTTTATAAAATTCATTACATTTTTATTTGTTAAACCAACTTGGTATCAACTCAAACACTTTATATTTTATTACTATTTATTGAAATTTTTTCATGGCATTTGATATAAATTCCTTATTAAATTTCATTATACTAGTTTTAGTTTATAATAGTAGACAATTTTTATTTTTTTTTTTATGATAAATAATAACATAGTTAAAAATTAAAAATATGAATATTATGGTCTTTGAATTAATGGTGGACATATTGTTCATATATTCTAACATAGTTTTGTATCCTTAGTGTTCAACCAGTGCCGTATCCAGAGGGGGGGCTTTTGGGCTTAAGCCCACCCCGAAATCTTTTATTTTAAATAGTATGTGTATATGACGTATGTTTTTAAATTATTTCCTATTTTCGTATAGAGTTAAATATGAATACTTAAGCCCACCACGAAAACAAATCCTGGGTACGGCACTGTGTTCAACAATATCATACAAAAAAACTCGCATAATTGAAATAGTATTAATATGTTTAATGTAATCAGATAAATCAACTACGTTTATCTAGTAGTCAACTAAATAATACCGTGCATTATCAAAAAAATGTGATAGGTACTAATAAAATTAAATTTCACAGTTTAAAATTCTGTTTTGTACAAAATCTACAGTATGTTCTAATATCACATCTACTAATTTACAGTTGTTAAAATTATGAATTTATTAAATAAATGTATTAAATAACTATTAAAACATACCTTTTGGTTCAATTTTGTTAAGTTATCTTCAATAATTTCAAGTTTTTCAATTATATGTTGAAGTTTCAAAATACGTGTCTCATATTCAACATTTTTTTCATATGTTTTCAATTGCTGTAGATTATCCTTTAATTGAATAATTTGTTCTTCAATATTGTCCTGAAATTATGAAAAATTAATTAAAGATCGATTAAAGTCAATCCTACCAATATCAATGATAAAATTACCACAAATTTGGGGCCATCATTTTCAGTTGTTAATAACCAATTTTCATGATAACTTATGATATGATCAACATCTTTTAATTTCATCTAAAAAAATTAATAATAGTTAATAGTTTATTAAATTGATAACCAAACAATTTAACTTGAAAGTATTAACCAATTTATTTAGGTATACATTTTTATAGTGTATAAAATACAGCCAATTTTTACAAATTTTTGTTTTTTAAATTTTTTTCTTGTTTAAAGTAATGTAATCAAGAATCAGTGTATAATGAACTTTATACAAAATTATTTTTTCTGATAAAAATACTTATTAAATCAGATAACCAATTTAAGAGACGTGAGTATTATTAATAAAAAGAATTTTTGAACAAATTATCACACTTCATTTTTTTTTATTATTATTATTATTATTTTTCTTTTTCCACCATTTATAAATTATAATGTTTGTAAACCCTTACGTAAAAATTTAATAATATAATATATTTAGTAACTTTAATGATTATATAATATGTATACAATATAAAGTAAAATAATAATTGTACACCTACAACTACTTAAATTATTATGTACGATTTTTTTAAAAAAATTATTAGGTATATACATACAAAAACATTTTATTCTTATGAAATTAATTATTTTTGTTAGACAAATTTCAATCTAATTAATTAAGTATTATGATAAAATTATATTTTTTTACATACCTATTTTTTTTAACTGTATAGACGTATAGTGTATACATATACTAACATTATTGTAGGAACTAAAAAATATAATATTATTGAAACTTTACGTAAGGGTTCCTTAACTACAAAATTCTATAATTTAATTTAAGTTCATTTTTGGTAGAAAGAAACCGACAACATTTGTATATTATTTTCCGTTACAATACGCAGCATACGACCACAATCAACAATAATTATAATTTACGACTAATACAATAAATTTTCAAACGCCACGGGCTGCAACGTCGAGATTTAAATATTGTTTTTATTGTACCTCATTAAGGCTGTTGAAATCGAACCATTTTTAAGGGGTCATATTTAGGCAATATTCGATATTTTTCGTGAGTTAAGTGTAACTGTGTGTATTGTGACTGATCATTAGTGTGCGTGAGTTCCCCGAACGCTATAGGTAATTAAGGATAGACTGCGGGCTAAGATTCTTGGAAATCAATAACGTACATACGCGCAGTTAGACTAGGATCACACTATGCGTTTTGTCGGGGCGACCGCAACATGTTGCGGTTGCGTCCCAACGGTTTTATACGGTTCCGCAAATCGGTCTAGTCTGGCCCTGATAACGCGTTTTATATTTAAACCTATTTAATTTTAATGTGTTGTGGTTCGGGATCCGGTAAGTCACATGTCACATAATTTTGCGATAAAAAATGTTTACATGAAAATCCCAAAAAGTCTAGTAAAGTTTATAGGAAATGGATTTTCTACAAAACTTAAAAAATAATAGAATAAGGAATTTAAATGTTTTCAAAATTAAAATAGGACTTTTGTTACTGTGTAAATTGTTCTTTCGCTTATTGGTCTAAATTTGCGAAAAAACGACCAAAAATCGACCCGCTTTCAACAGCCTTAAATAAATACCAGCACTCAGCAGAACCATTAATTTACATAATAAAATACCTATTAAAGATTATTCGATTTACCTGAGTAGCCATGTTATTTCTGTTTATCACTATATTCTCAAGTTTTTCGGAGATGGTCCTAAGATGAACAATTAATATTTGAAATTCTTCCATTTCTTCATAGGATTTGTATCTATTTATAATTTCTTTTAATTTCATAATTTTTTTACTTAAATCATATGATTCCTATAGAAAACATATAAGTACATACATTACATTAAGTATGCAATTTCTTTAATGGTTTAATTATAATATACTGCACTACTTACAAGATTAAAATAACTAGTAAGTAGGTACCTAGGTATAATATAATAATCAAGTATTTTACTTACGTCTTTATCTTCATTAATTTCTAGTTCTATTAACATTTGTTCATATTGTTCTATATATGTTTTCAGTTCTTTAATTGCCTTAGTTTGTGATTGATCACTATCGTCCATGATTAATGAAGTAATCATAGTTTGCGTTGAAGTTAATTCTTGTATTGCAGTATGTCCTTCATCAAATATCACAAATGGTTTCATTGCTAATTCTAATGGTATACTCTCATCGCTTAATGCTTGTAAATGTGATTTGATAGTCTAAAAATAAATAAAATTTTCCAACAATTTATACAATGTATTTTAAATTACTATTTTTATATTAATGAAGAATTCACAAAAAATCGTATATTAGTTATTATATTATGCAACAAATAACAATGGAATTCACAAAAACCATACTTTTAGGGTTTAATATTCAAAACTATTGAATGAAGGGTATTTTATGATTGAAGTCTCTAGACAAAAGTTAATATTTACAATCACAAACATATCTGTTAGTATTATATAGTCTTTCAAGTTCAACAATATACAAAATCAAATTTAAAAAAATATATTATCGGGTACAAAATGCGTTAAAAATCCTACGATATTATTAATTCAAATACTAGAAATGATTTTCTAAAAAATTGACAAACCGTCAAGTGTAAGAAATACGAGTATTAATAGAACTATCACACAAATATATAAAAATTATTAAGCTCAGACGAAAACAATTTCAAAATCTGCACAAACGTCAACACTCAGGTAGGTAACCTTACAGACTCGTCGTGTTCGATGTCAGTAGTTCCGTCTGACTGCCGTTCCATTTGCGCGTTTTCAAGAGGGGATAAGATAATAATATTATCAAAAGAATGTCTACCGGAAGAGGAGTCCCTATTAAGAAGGGTTTTAACCAATCCGGCACTACGTTCGAAACGGCACGTGTACTTATTTTTGTCATCGATAGTGGGGTTAGTAAATATCTGAGTGAGTTCGTTCAGATCACGAGTATCAGATTTAGATCGCGGACGTTCGATAACACGGTGATGCCTGTAGTGTTTCTGGTCAACCGAACCAAATATCCCTTTCAATCGTTCGTTCAGATCGAAACAGCTATCCGAGTATCTGGTGCTACGTAACACACCATCCAATGACAATCGAGATTTCGAAAAGTCACCGGTGTCCGACGCAGCGTTTAATGGTACTGCCTCAGCAGTGTTGGCTTCGGTCAATAGCCCCCAATCACCACCGCAAAACACAGGGTTACATTTGTTAGAGATTTGAGCGACCAGGTTTCGCGATTGGAGGTTATCTTCGCTATTCCGTCGGGTTTTTATGTTTGACACCACAATTTCCGGTTTCTCTGTCGATGACAAACTCATAGTGTCTCTTGCGTGGCTTACGGGTATAAATGTTTCAGTAACGTTCGCTGGGGATTCGCTATCGGTGTCTTGTTTGTTTTCGGAGTCTTTCTCAGTTACATTTCGGTTCCTCCTGGAACGAGATCGTCGTTTTACGGGTTTAGAACTTGGTGGTGCGAGAGTAATGTAATTTAAGTTGTCTTCCTTTAATTTTTCATTTTCAGTAAACGCCGAAGACGACAATGTTTGCAGCGGTGATACGCGTAAATTATTGGTTTTTTTAAAATCTTTCGGTAGCCATCTGTCTTTTGGTGATATACTTCTGGCTCTCGTCAATGATGGTGTTTGGAGTAGATTATTGAAACTTGACTTTCTACTCATACGTACTGCGCCCTCGACATCGATTTGTTTGAATTCTGGACTTGGGCTTCTACTGTTATTCCTCGATAATACGTAACCGGTTTTGACGACTTCTGAGTACGTGGATGTCTCACCTTTTATCCAAAACGGCGAAGGGGACCGTGATTTAATTCGTGTTTGATGCCTATCAGTTTCGGTTAAATTTAACACTATTTGGGGAGTTTTAGTAATATTACTGCTTATTTGTTTTGATGAATTTTTAAGATTTTTTACAGGATCTGTACATGATGTGGATTCCAGCAAAGGATTGGAACCGATAAAATGTTTGATATGCGTTCGTACAGCATTCATTGTGCAATCCAAACGTTTCCGATATGATTCCAGTGCGTTTCGAACGTCCTGCGTGACCGAATAAATGCTCTTTAGAAACTAATTTTTATTTTGGATTTTTTTTTTTTTTTATATAGCTTAAATAGAAATTTGGAATGAATACGAAGGTATATAAATAAATGCATTTAAATGTCTAATTAGTTTAGTAAAGGGTCGGTTATCGGGGAGCCTTGTTGAATGATCAGTTTGATTCTTTCAGTTCTTGAGTTAATCTTGCTTTGCAGCACTCGTATTTGTTCTTGGAAAGCCTGCAATGTTCCAACCAATGGAACGGATTTTTTTTTTAATGTTTTCATTCAGAAGAGTATTTTTTTTTAATTTGTTTATCCAAAATGTCTTACAAATCATTATAATTAATCTTAGTACATAAGCACATTATAACTGTTACTTACACTTAAATTAATTATAACTTAATGTTTAGACTCTATTTAATCTTTACTAAGTAATTTATGTGCACAATAAATGTTTTCTTTCTATCTTATGTCAATTCCTTCTTACTAATAATTATTTGTAATGTTGTAAAGAATAAACTAAAACGTTTTCTTCACACGATTTTGCTATAATATTACTTTACAACATGTTTACTTCAATACGTATACATAACACATAAAAATATCTCTCACTGTTGTTTTTTTTTTGAACAGTAAAATTACTTATTTTTGAAATTTAAATGTATTTGAATACTTACGTTTTGTTCTTGCACAGCCTTTTGTCTATCGTGCGGTAAATACGTTGGACTTTGTGTCAGTCTTAATTGTTGCTCAGCAGTAATAACTTTTTGACGTAGATGTTGTATTTCCTTAATTATAAAACAATTAAATAACGATTACTATTTATATTGTATTATTTTTATTTTAGTATGTATAAATTATTACTTGTTGATATTTATCGAGTTGTAAGAGACTTTCTTCCAAATTATGTGCTTGCTCTTCCACAATTTTGAACAATTTATCTAACTGAGCCAAACTATCTTTAGCTAAATGTTCAATGTTTTCACTGCCACCGAAACCAGCTCGAAAATGAATCTAAAATTTAATATCAATACATAATATAAAATATATTATGAAATATATAGGCTAATATTTTATCTTAAAAACATCTATTTTTAATTTTATAAAATATTTAAAATTTAAAATTATTTATTAGATATATTTTATTTTGTATTATATAAATTCACAACAATTATTATAACTTATAAGTATACTGAATTACTTAAAACTAAGATATGAACAAAAAATTATACATATATTTATATGTATTTTCATTGTTTAGAAATTTAGATTATAAAAAATATTCAATTTATATTTTAAATATTATCATGCGATGAAACATGAGAGGGTTTAATTATAATATAACTTAAAAGGAATCAAATTTTATGTTATAGTAATCAAGTAAAAAATTGTCATAAGCGGTTCACTTAAAAATATTTAATCAGTTGAAATTATCCATAAACTCTATAAACACTTACTAAACATATAGATTAAAATATTGAAATGCAACATAAATTGTATAAAATATTGAACAGTTGAATTATTATCATTATCCAAAAACAAAAGACTATTATTTAGAATTAAAAAATTTAATTAAGTAGGTAATATGATTGTGTATTTGTATAGGCATGAACTATAAAGTACCTACCTATATACAATACCTATTAAATTTAAGTAATACTCATATTTTGTATCAACATAACATAATAGCTATTCATATTATGATAATTTTTGTAATATTATAATATGTAAGTATCTAACTAACTATTCATATTACAAATTAGGTAATATATTTTGTATTTTTTTATAAATATATTTCAACTTTAAGATTAATATTTTAATAAAATTTGTAAAATTGTTTTCTTATAAATTCCAACATACAAACAAATATCAGTGACATTTATTCTTGGAGAAATAAAAGTAGATAATAGAGTAACTTATAAATTTAAATGTAACTACTTCACTATAACTTGAAACCGTCACAACTCACAGATGTCCAAAGTAGATATTTTATATAGTACCTATTTGTATTGCAACTATAAATGCAGAATTTTAGTGTAGTTTGTAATTTGTTTATGTGTATCCAATTATAACTAATTAAGTCAGTTGAGCATTTCTTTCAATTTATTTATATTTTTAAATTATTATTCATTATAAGCAGAAATTATTTTCCAATATTTTATGTGTATTCTTTTTGATGACAAAATGTGGATGAATTGGATTTAAAAATATTGCTCTCAAACTCTAAGAACGTAATAATATTGAATACCTATCTACACTATTTATTATTATTTTTTTAGCCAGTTTTGTGGTTTTATTTATTAGTTTTCACATTTACAATTTTTTAAATGAAAATAATTGAAAACTATTAATGACAACATTTTCAGATTATATTTTAGGTTATTCAATATGTTATAGAAAATAAAATAAAATGTTAATGTTTTTTTTTTTTTTTTTTTTTTGTCATTAAAATTTAAATATAAAACAAATAAAGAATTAAATCTTAAATCATTTTTAATTTATTTGTTATTATATTACTTGTATGGGTAAAGGAGTCATAAGAACAGTTTTGTATTTTTAGAACTGTTTAATGAAAGAAGTATGGAAACCACCAGTACGACTTCACTATACTTTAAATATACAATATTGTAATTTTTTAATGAAAAGTCCACAATAATATTAGCACCTAGTTCAAAAATAGTTATAGAACAATCTTCCATAAATTACACTAAAGCTAAAATAACTAAAATTATTCAGCTTATAACTAAATTATTAGAAAACATTCAAGATACCTATATAAAACAGTGTAAATTATATTTTTAATTATATTATCAATTTATAAGGGATAATTAACTTAATATGAAATTAATTAAGTAATGTCCCAGATATAGTAGGTAATATAATGTAGTGTTTAACCTGCAATTTTTCAGTGGACAATGTAATCTTTTTTCTTTGTATTGTAATATCAGCCAACATCTTTTCTCTAAGATCATGTTGTTCACGTAGTGTTCTTTTTTTGTTGGCAGCTGATTCAATAGAATTTTGAGACTTTTCGATAAATAATTTTACTTCTTTTAATTTCCTTTCAAATTGCTCCCATTCTTCACATGTTTCGTGTAACAGAGCATTCTGTAAAATCATAGTTTATATATTATTTGAAATTACATGAAAAAGTTGAGTACCTTTTCTGAAAGTTTTCCCTCTACGTCATTTTTAGCATTATTAGCTTCTTCTAGTTTTTCAGGCAAATGTCCAACATCTGTTGACAAAGCAATTATATCTAATTCTTTACTCATTTCAGCCAGATGTTTGCTTTGTTGTTTGCTTGATTTCACAGCAGCCTATTAAGAAATTACAACAAATTATAAAATGTATATTAAGTAGGTACACTAAAATGTATAAATTGCTATATTACCGAAAATTCGTGAGCTTTTTGTTTTACTACTTCGAGTGAACTTAAAGTTATTGGTTCTTCTAAATAATTTGTTTTACTTTGGCACCAGGCCATCACCAAGTCATAAACAGATAAAAATTTTTGCCAGGCATCCAAAGTGTCACCAATCTAAATAAAAATTGTAAATTTAACAGATCAAAGAATCTTATAATATGCAAAACATTATTGTTATTATTTTTAAGTTAAAAATATGTTCTTATATTTTAGATGTAAAATAATAATAGTTATACCTAGTAATAATTTTTCTGTACATCTAATTATAAGTATTTATTATCTACTCGTATTATACATTTTATCATATACATTATAAACCTTATTTTAGTTTTTAGTTTTAGACATGTTAGTATATTATTAGATATTATTATGATTAATTTTATTTTTGAATTTTAAATACAAAATACAATAGGAAGGTACATATATAATAAATAGCATTTAAATTTATATAAATTATATAAATAAGCTTTGAAATAGTATATCATAAAATGTTTTAATAACAAATCTGTACAATAATGGACGTAATAGTATAATGTAATAGTTTTTCTTCTATATAGACTATAGTATATTCGTATTTCGTAATATAATATACTCTGTCCAGCGAGAGAACGCGTCGCGGGCCGACCAAAATTGGGTTTTCTGCGCATCCCCAAACGTCATCCTGCCATAGAGAAATTAATCGGTTTCGATAGCAGGGAGGTGCAGGAGGATGCGCAGAATCGGCGCATTCTCTCGCTGGACAGACTATAGATATAGTTATTAATTATTAATTATTTCCGTGTTCCGTGTATATATTAGCTTACTTGATTACGTTTTTCATCCAACCAAAATTTCACTTGACTCATTTTTCCTACTAACGATTCAATCGTTTTTGGAATCATTTCTTTTTCTTCTTCATCTTTTGTTTTTTCAACGATCTCGTTTCCGTGTTTAATAGCTTTATTTAGTTTATCATTAATTGCACTTATTTCATCTTCAATGGTCTAAAAAATAAAACAAAAAAATATTTTTATTAATATCAGCACGTAAAACAAATTTTAATAATGAGTTACCTACTTTAATCAATTAGTCTTATTTTTATATACTAATATTGTAATTCGGTACAATATAAATAGTAATAAAAGAAATAAGAATAGGTAAAAAAAGAACAGATAAACTAGCGTTTAAAACTATTATTGGAGTTACTGAATATATTTTATTAAATTTCAATAAAAATAACTTTATGACAAATTTTAAATAGATAAATAATATTAAATACAAACATGGAAATGTATTAAATATTATTTTTATACTTTGTTAAAATATATATAGGTACCGACATATTTATTGTCATTTTGCTGGAATTAAAAAAGTTACGGTTTACAACAGTTTATAGTCAACAAGAATACTAATAATTAATTAATTGTAAAATATATATTAATTAAAATTGTATATAAATGCTATAATATTTAATTCAGTTGAAGTGTTATCTTCAAACATAAAAAAAAAATCATATCCCTATAAAATTACCCTATTAGTACACATTTTAATTTTAAATATTCAATAGTAAAATTATAGAATAAAAAAGATAAAATTATATAATAATAAAATATACTTTTAATTTATTTAAGTACCCATTAAAATATATAATAATAATAATTATTAATTTGTTAATAATATATTTTTTGAAAAAACTGTTACTCATCTTATATTCTTATATTTATAATATTATATTAATGTAAAAGTAATTTATCTTTATATTTAATATTAACACAGTAATTCAATAAAATATAGTAGTTAATAAGTATAATCATAAGTCAGTCAACTCAAACTATATATCCAAATACATTTGAAACATGCAACTTATTTAACACTTAAAAATTAAAAAAAAACCGTATGTCCTAAGATGATGCGTGACGCAACTCCTGAATATTCCCGTAAACTGAATAATATAACGATGTTTTAACTTTTAAGTTCTAACACCCGATTGGTAAAATTTGAAAAAAAATTATGTCATAACAATTTGTTTAAATCAATAATAGTTCAAAATTAATTTAAGCATGTTCTTAAATAGCTATAATGGTACAATTTGTTTAAATCAATAATAGTTTAAAATTAATTTAAGCATGTTCTTAAATAGCTATTTTCTGCTAGCAATAAGGAAGAAATAACAGTATCATTTAAGAGTACTAGTCTTCAAGAGCCAAGAATAAATCAAAACGTATCCCTTGAATGTCATTAATTTAAAAAAAACAAAGTCCTCTCAATTGTAATTGTTTTATATTGCTGTAAAACTAACAGTCCAATTTAAATTATCAATTTGATAACACTATAGAAGGTAGCTATAATAAAAGTATGACTAATGACCTTATGACTTATGGGGTTCTTAAAAAAATTACAAACAAGTATTATAGTTTTCCCAGTGTAAGTTTTTATTTTAATGTATTATTTTACAATGTCTCAACCAGTTGACTGAAAAATTATTAATTAGTCTTTGATAAATTTATTATGCTTAAATCGTAAATATTACTACTCATAATCAGCAAAAAATGTTATCTAAATAATAAATTACTTCCATTTTTAAAATAATATATTATATTACAATATAACATTGCCAAATATATTACATTTTTTAACGGATATATGAGTGAATAAAAAGCTATGGTTTTAAAATGTTCAATATATTATTACCTACATTTTATTAAAGCCATAATAAATTATAAATTTTTACTAACGAAAATGGAAAAAATTAAACACTTGAAAAAGCTCTTGCTCAACCCTGCAGCCTTTAAGTTAATTAAACGCCTCAATTTGTCGAACATTAAAAAGTTCACCTGAATATAAAATTAAAAGATAAAATAAAACTATTTGGACGCATTTCTATAATCAGAAACTACCGTTCACTGCCAACTTGTTATCATGGTACAATGTTGTAAAATGCAAATAATAATTAAACAAACATACTATCAATGTTATGCTCAATTACTATAAATCGATAATTTATTAAAAAGGTATGATTACCGGCTTGATAAATGTATACGTCTAATTAACTATAAATATTTAATAATATTTAATAAAAAATAATTAGGTATAGATAAAATTAGTTATTACATCTATCAAAATTAAAAAAATAATAATAATTCGTTAATATTATTAACTACAAATAGATTTTACTTATAGCTATATTATACAGTTAAACTGTATTAACTATACATTTGGTTGACACGAAGTTTAAGGCGAGGCCGTAACTGGAAATTAATTTCAGGAGGGGTTTTTAGCTAAAAAATTGTTTTGTAATTTTTATATTTTATTGTATATAGGTAATTTAATATAGCATACCTAACCACATAATATAACACGAAAAAATTTCGGGGTGGGGGTTAAACCCCCAAACATCCCTAAGTACGACCTTGGCCATTGCTCGAAGGGACCGGTAAAAAATTTCAAGTTATCCAAAAATTTCAAAATACTTGTGTTTATTATAATATAATATAATATGTACCTATATAATTTGAAAAATATATAAGCAAAAAAATAAAAACTTCGAGATTTTTTTGTACTGTTTAAGGAAGAAATTCTAAGGGCCGGGGAAAAACTTCGAGGTATCGACGATTTCGAATTAAAGATGTTTGAGTTAACCACGTTGGATTGTACCATTTATTAATGACAATATTTTTTTGCAATTTCGCATAATATGTTTATACTAGCTGTAGTGCTATACGCAATGTATATTTTCTCAATAAATCATTAAGTATAAATATTCGAAACCGAATAAAATAATTAATTTAAGATATAAAATTATAGAATACATCTTTAAAAATCGTATCATATGAATATATGTAGAATAATATTATTATATAGGTCGTACCTGTATATGTTCTTTGACTTTTTTTGGTTCACTGCCGCGATCTTGAACCTTCACTTCAGCCTCTTGAAGCCATCTCTGCACATCGTCTACATACTTCACATACTCAGTTCGAATAGTTTTGGCCCGTTTTAAGCCTCTACTGTTTGAATCCATCAGACTCGTCAATTCTTCGGAGACGAGCTCCAACGGATTGAACTGAAAACGCAATATTGGTTAACGACTATTATACTACTGGCGAAACAATGAAATTATAAATAAAATTAAAAAAAAAAAAAACCACAATTAGTGATCTGTAATGTGATATTATAATTAGTTTTATTTGTTAATTTACAAACATTTCTTCGGTTTTTAATAAATTTGTTGATAACTGTTTAGGTATACAAATTATGATTAAATTTTTTAAATAATTGCTATAATTTGAAGTATGTGTATTTTTTTTTTAACACGATATAACATAGCGAACAAGTGAAAACGATAAAACAATATTATATTATTATAATAACATTGTGGTATTTGCGTACAACAGTTGAACGAGTCAAGTGGCACAGAATACGCGCTTGCTGCAGGATAAACAAATCGCAACAACTATAATACGAGAACGGACGAACGTTTAACCGCACTGACGACGGAATACGGTTTTTAGTTGCGCATGGATGCTGTACAAACAGGTTTTATGCACATGAAGAATAATATTAGTCATCACAACAACAACTGTAAAGGACGTTTTATTTATAAGTCTTCGGTAATATACAAACACATTTGAGACGGTCCGCATATCAAACGAACCAAACCTAAAAGATAATTTTCGAATGTTTGACCTCCGATTGTGTAATTTTATTGACGGGCCAATCAAAACTAAACAAGAAACCGACTGTATTAAACTGTTCACCCACACTCATTATTATTTTTACTTTTTATCATCTATTATTACAATACTTTTTTAATTTTATTCAAACAACACATTTGGAGATAAATCACTATATCCTATCACTTATTAAAAGACGTATATTATTGTTAACGATTGATTGACAATTTTTTTAGGAAGTACAACTAATAAAAAAAAATCTCTAAGTAGTTAGTGTAGATTGATTTTTTTATTGTCAACAATCAAAATGTTGTTTGCCTTTAGGTAAGTTATAGTTGTAGTATCGTGCAAAAGTATTATTTTTTTTTCGTGGTCATATTATTATAGATACTCGTTACTCACTTTTAATAATTAAAATAGAATTATAAGAAAACGATTGAACATAATAATTAATATTACCATAGAATATATCTACATACCTAGACAGGCTAGTCATATATTATTAGTTTTCACAATAATGAAAATTTTTTTATTATTAATGTATGAAGATTAAAAGGTGGGTAGGAAGGTAGAAACCTACTGGTTCTATCTTGCTATCTATGGTATAATATAATTTATTAGCTTGCAGAATGCTATCTACATAAATTATAATAGGTTGGTACTTAGAATTCTTAAGACATACAGTGGGATAGTTATTTAGTTTTATTATAGCATTTATACTTAAAAGTTAAAATATAATAACGTGAAATATGTTTCTGAAAAATATAAATAATATATTATTATAATATAAAAAAATATTTGAAACCGTTAGCGACTATCAAAGGCCATAAATGATTTAATATATTATTTATTTATTTAACAAGAATTATTTTCATCTTTTTAATAAGATTAATAATAGATGATTTTATAATATTTATGAAAACAATATATAATTTGTACGTTTTTCTTGTCTTAGTAAAATCACATAACCTACATTATCTATATATTAATTTTTACATAGTAAAATTATTTAATTAAGTTTAAATTTAAATCAATTAGGTACATACGAGTATATTATATTTTACGTATAATTAAAATTTATAAATTATATTTGAGCTATTTGACTGATCTGCTCTGCACCTTATGTTTCGTAATAATATGCAATAAAAACTATGAAATACATGTAGAAGGGACGGAATAACGAACAATTTATAATAATTATCATGCAGGATCCCAATAGTATAATAACTACATGTAGGTACCTACCGATATATATTATTTAATAATTTTCGCGCACCGACTTGTTTTGTTGTCCAATCATTACAATCATTTAATTAATAATAGATTCTGAATTAAATAATGAACGATATATATTCTTTAAATTGTTATTCTTATTTTTATCGTAAGAAAAATGTCTATACATCGAAAAAAAGTTTTCTGAAAAAATGTACTATTAAAGTACCTAAGTATACTATAGTTTAAAACAAAACCTTATTTTATGGAGAGCCAAATTTGAAATACGCTTTGACATCGGGAACCAAAATTTAAAAATATATTTTGGTAGGTATAAGAAATTAATAAGTTCAAAATATACTATTTAAAAAAAAAACATACATTAACTTGACGGCCTGGAATCAGTCCTTATAGGTTGAAAACCCCTGATTTATAAACTTAAAAAACATCGATTCAAAAAATTAAAAAGAAAAAACTGATAATAATGAAATTGATATTATAATATAATAATTTATATAATAAATACAAGTTACAATAATAAAAATAAATATTTATACTAAGTCTTAAAAAGTAATAATAATGAGTACTTTAATCCATGATTGCTTTAATTTAATTAAATATGCTTCAATAACTATTAACCTATTTTTTTTATTTTAGCTAGGTACCTACTATATTCTTTTTTATTTCAGTTCTGAGAATATAAATTACAATATTTCTAATAGTACTAATTATTTACAATTAATATAAATAAAACGATAAATATAATGTTTTAGTTGAGAAAATATATGATACCTATATAGGTAATATTTAAATAATTTTACCTTTGTTCACACAATATTTTATAATACAATGCATATTGTAATAATCGGTCTATGTTATTAATTTTTAAGTAAATAAAATACCATACTATTTATTTTGTATTGGTTAAAAATAATTTGGCACGCGACTTTTATAAAGACTCTATTTATACTAGATAAAATATTGTTTAAAAGCAAGAAAATACATCAAAAGAATTGCAGCAAATACTCGTTCGATTGACGAAATATATTTGAAGGTCGTGTGAGAGAAGGTTTGGATGCATGGTCACATTAGAGTATTAAATAATAAATTATAAAAAGAAGCTCGTTTTAACACGAAAGACTAGTAATATTAAACAAATAGCAATAAAAATTACAGTTTACTCACCGTTGTTTCGAACGATTTGATTACATGATTTTTGTTGTTGTCAAAAAGATTTTATTCGAAAAATTATCAAGTATACATTATTTACGCGTAATGCGAACGTTGTTGTCGTGATACGAAGCGGTAAGTAATATTTAACAATTTTAAATATGAAAATTATTGTTAAAATCGGTTGGGTCAAAAATAAGAATAGTCAAAATAATAACGTTCGTCAAACAGTGGGTTATTTAGGGTTACAGAATGAAAAAAAAAAATAATAATAGTTCAGTGTTCAGACGCCCAGACAGAAAACGTAATTGTACAGGTAGGCGTGGTAATTTGTCTTTTTACTACATGTTGTAGTATAGTGTAGCTATCGCGCACTATTCCTTATATTCATCACAGAATAGAAAGGCCTTGGGAATGAATCGTTCTTAAACACAGCGATGAACAATCGAGAAAAAAATTCCGACTTAATTAATTTGGACTAAAAAAAAAATACCCGGAGCGCGCAGCACAAGTAGCTAACTTCTATAAATTCCGATGACAAACACCTGATTACTGATACAATATATGCGCGCGACCAAATTTGAAAACAATTTGCTAACAATATATCAATAGTGGGACGTGATCAAATGTACAAGATTAGCCGACGTTGTACATAAATATATGTGAAAAAACTTCATACCTATACGCCCGGCATGGCAGTAAAACATAATAACAATATTTGTTGATAATTTAAACCATACTTTACACCGTCGTTTTATTTTATCTTACAGATTTAAAAAGTTAATTATATTATCAGCAGGTTATAGTTTAGGGACACAAGAAATAATTTACATTTAAAAAACCTACCTAGTATGTACAAACAATAATATATTTAATTACACTAAAAGCGTAATTGCTTAATACATGAATTATTTTTACGTATATAATAACAATAAATACTTCGAATAGTTGAATTATATATACATATATTCCAAGTATGATAAATATATCGTACACCGACTGGCAATCGTTACTAACGGTATTTCAGTAAATTTTCAAAAAAAAAAAAAACCATTTATACAATTATAATCCGAATTGAGCAATTATTTTTATTTATTGTGTTTTTTTATTATTAAACGTTTGAACTAAAAAATAAAATAATTATACTTACAATAATTAATAACAATTTAGGTACAATATTTACAACACGATTTTCGTTTGTTCGTGTATAGTCGTGGTAGTCATCTCCCTTAGGAGCAAGATAAAACTAGATTCTGATATTCAAGGCCGTAGCCAGAAAAATATTTCAGGGGGGGTTAGAGTATAAAATGTTATATTATGTAATAAAATATGAAATTATAAAAAATAATATTTAAATTAAGAACATGACATTTTTTGACATTTTTTTAAAAATTTATTCAATATCAAATTATTTTTAAAAATAATTAACTTAGAAGATAGATATTTAAATGAAAAATTCACGAACTTTTTATGCAACAAAACAGATATATACCGAAAAAATAAACGTCGTATGTATGGTTTAATGCGCTCCGTGATTACTGACAATGGCATAAACAAAATCTGTTATACTTCTCTACTGACCATCGATTACCAAAATAATTAAGATTAGATACTGTAG
>VUJU01004144.1:0-20524 GCA_009835225.1 Aphis craccivora | reverse complement strand
GGGGGGGAGGTATATATGTTATACATTTTTTAGTAAAAATACATTTAAATTAATTATGGCAAACACAAAAATTGCTATACATGTGTACATTCATGCATATTGAGTATTGTTCTATAACTAGAATTAATTTAAATAGCCATACACACTATACACTATTGTTATATTGAAATAACAGCATTAAACTCAAAACATTTATAATCTTTATTAAAATATTTAATATACAAAAGAAAAATAATTTTAAAAAACAAATTAATTATTCCAAACTGAAATTTAACCGCCTAGATTTTGTACTCATCTTATTAATCCATCATTCCATCCAAGGTGTATCAAATAACAATACACCTTGATTCCATCTTACCATAAACATGATTAATTATTAATTACTTAGAGAATTTATAGCCCGTGAACGTAACACATGATCATTGATCTATAATCCATATAGCGAATGTTTATAATAAGCAATAGCCAATGGGCAATAATTTATAAGCAATAACTTATTACTGATAATTAAAAGTAATATTTCATATAGGTATAATAAGTTGAAGTCAACAAAAAAAAGTCAATGGGGGGATATAACCCCTAACCTCCCCCCCCTTGGGCACGCCACTGTATATAAGTCCTGACATCCTGATCATATTAAGCGGAACTTATACTGTGTTTGTTACACATTGTGTTGTAACAATTTTGAAACATATGATGAGTTAGGTACACATAGGCACACAGCTGAATACGATGTTTACGGCGTGTCCGTTAGAAGTACAAGTCGTTGAGACATTGCCGTTATAGGTATATGTAATGCGCAATATATCCGGCTGCATGCACCGATGACAAAACGCCTAAAACACCCCTTTGAATATGCGAGCACAAACCTGTATAACATGATATACACATAAACTACCATTGTTCACTGCAGTGTCTGCAGTAGCATTATAATATATTGTAACGAGCATTTTAGGTAATATTATAATAATATATTGTGTTGTGTACTTACCTACTGCTTGTCGTGGTCCACGTGTATGCGTGTTTGTTTTAGTGTTTGTACATTCATATTATGCATATTTTATGTGCATTTATATGTATTACATACGTATATAATTTTATATAACAACAAACGTGTGCGTATATGCCGACAAGTCGTACGTGCCGTATAATTGTGTATAGGCACCTAAACTACGACGTGCACTTACCTATACCTATTATAATATTATATACATGTATACATATACGCATCTATATATACGACACGTATAGCACGGGTCATGAGTTCCTATAAGTTACCCGTGTGTAGTGTTTGTAGTTTACACTTTACAGTGTTCGGAGTTGTATCGGTTACTTTTGGATTTTTTTTTTATTATTAGATATTATTTATAATCTAGCAAATCAATATTGTGTATAATCAAATCGATGTAAGTAGAGCGAGGCGACTTGATAATAAATTAATTATGCGCACGTCATATTTTTGATACATTTTATAATACATTGATATGGTAAACGGACAGTTTGTACTGTCTATTGTTTGAGTTGCATATCGCGGACACTTTGTACGGTGAAAATAATTTGGTAAAAATCGATCGCGGACACTTTGTACGGTGATAATAAATTGGTAAAATTCGATCGCGGACGTTTTGTACGGTATAAATAAACCGGAAATATATCTTAAAAGATGAGAAAAATTAAATTGTTCAAAACTTTAGATTGCGAATCATGATCGCGATTAGTATGAGACATGTGTTTGGTGTCACAGGCCACAGCATTAAAAGTATTAAAATATTAACTTATTCACTCTATATAAAATTAATAAAAATCAAACTACCAAACTCATGAGTCATGAGTATCAACAGTATGAATATACTATTTTAAGAAAAAATCAATCAAATATTAGTTGGAAATGTAATAAAGTGACGTGTATGGAGAAAGTTACAACAAACCTTAATGAACCGGTGAGTTATAAGTTGAAAATCATATTATTTTCATAATTCCTAAATCATAACGAATTATTGACGAATTTATTACCATAAATATTGGTATATATAAATATTGGTTCGCGGACCATAGGTTAGGAATCTAATATAATTATAATATGCTCTATAATCTATATAGTTGGATACTAAAAAATGTTATAGTTATTTGAGCTAAACACATTTTGATATTGTTAATACAAGTGATATAAGTAGATTATAAAAAAAAAAATGGTAATACATTTAAAATTGTATGTGACAAATAATGTGTGATGACAGATAAATAATACTAACATAATATAGCCTATTTTTTAACCCATCCCGGCATATTTTGACGATGATATCTGATTGTCCATTTTTTTAAAAAATTAAATTGAGCACAGAAAACATTTTCTCATTTCACGCAACATTGTTTATTTTTTGGCGAGTCTATCTAAGACCAGACACGGCTATGTTTAAATGAAATACTCGAATAATCGCGATGAGTATATTATTTGTTATCTACATATACCTATATTATATTTTTGTGATTTTTTAATGATACTAGTAGGACGTTCGCTATTCAATGTCGAATGGATTTTTTTTTTGTTTTGGTTTAGAGTAACTTAAAAACAACCATCAGTCCGTTACACTGTACTTATGTCTAATACTAATTATATATATATATATATATACTTAACGATTCTGATACTACAGTTACACAGTACTACAGTAGGTAATAGTTACCTATACCAAGATATATTATATTGAAATACACCAAATTCGATTTTTACTATGAACATTTGTTTAAATTTAAAAATAATTTATTTCGATGTGTACATCTAACAATATTATTAATAACCTAAATTAAAGTATACGGCAACATATGCTCAATTTCATCGTATTATGGTTTTTTTTGGATACATTTTTTTTCAGAATATAGGTATAACTATCATTTTAACACCAGATATTACAAATACGATTTTTAATACATTGGTACCTACAAGTAAACATTACGAATAAATCGGAACAAAATTAATTACCTTTACCTAACTGAATACTAAAAATTATAGTAGGTACCTAAATGTATTGTACTTTATAGTTTATAGACTAAAAAAAATACTTTTTACATGGAATATATATAACTTTATAGGTAGTTAATTTCCTATAGATATATAATATGGGTATATTCATATAATTTCTATACAACATTATTTATTATAAATTGTCTATTTTATTGTATAATATGTTATTATTTTTTTTTTTTTTGGTAAATTTGTTCTTACATTTTTAATCAATTATTTATGAATTGATACTAATTGTTATTGAAAAACTTTACTGAATTTATATATGTAGGTATGTAATTGTTTATTTTTACTATATTTTAATAAGCCTGGGCTTCTCGTAAATTTTCTTAGAGAGGTCCAATAGTCTTATATAAATTCGAATTAAATAAATAAATATTGTTAGATTGCATCTGAGTTCATTCGGGTTTTGAATAAGATAAATTATTGTGCTCAATTGGGTTGCTGCCTTTTTGATTCCTATTGTTATAACCGTTGCCTAATGAAGTATTTATGAATATACAGTTATTAAACTATCTGCATAAAAATTTATAATTTAGACAAGCGTCAAACTTGATACATTTTAGAATGCGACTTAAAATTATATAAGTAAGGTTGATTATATAAAATATAATTAATATTATACAATACATTTTATAATAAAACCAAAACCTCTTGACTAATATTTTAGGTAGGATTTTTTTTTAACCGAATAATAAAAAAAAAAAACAATTTTTGAATGACAGTGAAAGCTGTTTTCCATCTTAGTGATATCCTCTGAGTATTGCAAATGGAATAATATTACTTAAAAAAACGTCAGCCACAGTTTACTAGATAGAAATTCATACGTCATTATATATGTTTTGGGCGTAATTTTCAATTCTCGCGCTTCGTGGGGCGTAATTTACATTAATATTATATAGGGATGAAACATGTGTGTATTGAATGTATATGTTCTGCAGGTTTTCACGGTTCGCTGGCTATTTACGAATCGGCACAATTTCAAGACAATGAAAATATTATATTTACTACCCCTGCAGCGCAGAAACACATAACTTTGTGGTATATAGTTATGTAACAACTATAATGTGAGACTTACGGAATGCAAATTCTACGAATCGGTCGTATACTTATATAAATTAATACCTACAATCGTCTGTATTTTACGAGCCTTTATAAACATCGCACACACATAATGTCACAATGATTACTTGAAAACATAATATTACTTACTTATTTGTTTTGATACATTCGGGTGAGTACTGCGTCTGATTGTAAAAGGCAACCAAAATAATTGATAAACACGAACGACTGACAAGTAGTATTTCACTCACTGGAATGAATCCATGCTGGGGTTTTATGTAACTATATTCTATATACCTAGTTAAAAAATAAATTAAAATTTTCATAAGCTAATACAAATACTTGAAAATCCAAAAACTTAGTTATAAGAAAATAGTAGATGTGTAATAAACAGTAAAGTTAATGAACAAAGGCCAAAAGGGTAATAGGTAATATATGCCCGTTTTCTATCATTTACCCCTAGAAAAAAATTCTGGTAATGCAACGTCGATAATTATTAATTAAAATTCCATCAGTCGAAATATTTAATAGTACGATAATATAATATTATATCGACAGATTAACGAAAATAATTGATCATCTAAACAATATATTTTACCCCGGTACTTGTTGAAATGTAATAAATAATAATATAAACCGATATAGCAATACCTATTATTATTTCACTTTATACCATACAATACCTAAACGATTAAGATTAAATTTGAACGGCAAGTATCTATTGATAAATATCGGAACTAGTCGAACGAAATGGTCGAAACTGAAAACATACCTGCACAGTAGCCACCATAGTTAGATTTATAAATACTTAATTATACCTATCTGTAATAGATACATGTAGTTAGTCACTGTGTTCAATAATTACTTTTATTGTGTTTAAGCTATTGGAATCGACTTGGAAAGTGGTAACCCTACAAAATGGTATTACCATTCGTGGTTTACCACTATAATTCCTCCAGAAGTATATGGTCTGTTTTTGGACAAAATAATATGTCAACAACAAATAAGCATACAAGCATATAGCATAGACGTTGGGAATGTCTGATTGACACATTTTTTAAACCGCGAAAATGCAACTATTATGGAGTTTTCATGTAGAATTATTATAGGTATGCATAACATGGTTATAACACGTTAACATACGTTATAATATTTGAATTTATTAGCATCTAAATGATTTATTTCTTATTATAATATATTTTTAATGCTTAATTTTTTTTTTTTAATTTTTAATTTTAATTATTTGAATAGACGATTGTTTTAACCACTACCTACAGTATATTTTAATTTTGTTTTATTAATATTTCAATAATCGACATTTTTATCTGTCGGCATCTCGACTGGTTCCTATTTGTATTGGTATAAATGATATAATGTATTACAGACACCTACAATAAGTTATCGTATTTATTTTTAATCTGTCATAATTACACGAGTCTGTGTGGTGGTTTTGATGGTGGTGCATGTATTTGTGTGCTAGGTGGGAGGTAGTATATACGAAGATCATTCAAATGGTTCTATACTCCTATACATTATTTTTATTTTTGCTCTCTGAATTACCTTTTGAGTTTTCCTCGTTCTCGGATGATGGAATATAATACATTTAGGTACCAGAATTCGTTCTCGAATGTAATGTTAAATGAAATATTCCATATTGTAATGCGTATGAATAAGATATTATCAATATATAGTCCATGTAATGCTATTGCTGATTTTGGTTCTCTGTTTAAACAAAATACGATGGATAAGGTTACGACTAAGGGAAAAAAATACGCGTTGTACAGTGACTTATACCTATATCTAAGATTGAACAATATTGCGATCATTGAATACCATACAGACGATGCGAAAACGATTGTTATAGACCCTTTTTCTAGTAAATGATCATAGTAAAATAAATATTACTTTAATAATAGGTATTAAAAATACAACGTGAAATATATACTTTGATTGATATTGACACACCGGTCCTATATGTGTGACCTACTTATCACGTTTTTCAGCAGTGAAATACTCAGTTACTACCTATAGTTTAAAAGTTTTAAATAAAGTTTTTCTTGTAACAAAGTTCAGAAACCTGAATACTCTTTAATAATATTTTACAGGCACCGAACTGGCTCTATTGACTATAATTTAATAAATAATATTCTTCACGCTTATTATCACTTTTCTGATTTGGTCTATGATCCCTAAATCAAAGTCAACCATGGTTATACGTTTATTTTTCCCAAATCCATCGATTTAAACCAACAAATTTTTCTATTTAATGTATTTTTAACTATAACGTATTTCGATTTTGTTTCTGAACTGTTATAATACGAACTTTATCATGACAATTATTCAAAATTCAAATACTGTATTGAATATATTATATAACTATATAAGTGTTCACGCGAAAGATTGCTGTCTGCAGATCATTAAAGCTAACCTGACTAGTGACTGTACAGTGACTTTTTTTAACATGTGGCCATGAATATGCGTGGATTATATAGCGATAACGAGATAATGATAAATATTACCTAGTGGCTAGTTATAACTTATTAATGTTACAAGTGTTAAAACTTATACAAATATTACAATAAAAATTGTATTAAAATTATAATATTATTATTAATTTTAGTATAGTAACAAAATTGCAATAGGAAATAGGTACGTAAATATAGTATATAGTAGAGTTTTAGAGATAAAAAATACTTTTGATTGATTGGGAAGTTTAGCACCCTAAGTTAAAATTATTATTTTTGCTTATATTATTAACATTTTGCCATACTCAGTATCACAGTATATAACTATATAATTTACATATACTTTATAAAGTCATAAATGAGTCGTATATATAGGTTAATCGACAATTCGATCTTGTTTAGTAAAAAATTGCAAGATCTAATAACATCTTCACGGTTTTAGAACAATATATTATTTCTCTATTTGTAATTGGATTTTAAAATCATTTTCATTAGGATTTACTTAATTTACTTAGTTACTCAATTACCTATAACATTTGATTTAAAAAATATGAATAATGTAAAAATAGAATAAATAATGATAAGTAATTGTTACGATTACATAAACAAAATACGTTGAAATTAAATATTTAATGAATATTAAATAATAAAAAAAAAAACCGTAGATTTCAATGACAGAACAATACATCCATATTTTTTATCTGGTACCAAATATTTAAATGTTTAAATTACATAAAAAAAACAACAGAGCTTCGAATAATGTACTGTAAAATACGTACACATAGACCATTGATTTAGTACAAAAAATTAAAAAAAAACAATAGGTATTTAATGGTCAAATGTATACCTAAAATTTTTATTATGCATTTAAACTTTATTTAATTTAGTAGCATAACCAATTATTTGTAGTTTGAACAATTTAACTATAAAAATTGATGTTCTACATCTACAAAGTTATCCACTTATTTGTAGTTGTTATTTTAGAAAAATTATAGTTTAGTTTTTTTAAATATTGCTCTACATCGAGGGAATCATTTGTTATTTAGACACTTGTTTGGTACAACAATTATTACTAATTATATTAAAAAATAAATATTTTATAATAATCTTATAGGTTGGTGGCCCCAAGGGCCAAGACCCAGGAAAGGACTAAACCGCCATAGATCTATAAACTAAGTTAAATATAATAAAAATCTAAAATTTGATAGTAAATGGTTATTTTCCGCGTTTTTATTCTTATTTTGTAAACATTTTAACTAATAAAATAAACTAAAATGTTTTTGGTTGATCAACGCTCAACTTCTTTTATAATTATTGTAAGCCAAACTTATGGAAAATCTTGTATTAAATTTTTAATCCTTAGTTACTTATACAAAATTTTTTATAAATCATAAACTAAAAATAGTTTGCAAATATTCACGATTTTTATCAATTTTATCAATATTTGAACTTCAAATGCTAGTAAAAAAGAATTGTGCCAATGTATTTTTAAAAGTTTTGAATCATAATAAAAATAACACATGAAGAATTTTTTAAAATATTTTCAAGTATTTTAATCTGGCCAAAAAATTTCAAATATTAATTTAATTCTCGAATAACAAGAATTAATAATAGTTTCAATCAAATAATGCAATCAATTGTTTTTAATTTAATATAATAAATTAGTAATAACATTTTATTTGTTAAAAAAAGATCGTTTGCATTTAAAATCCTTGTTTTATTTAGTAGAATTAATGTTGTCAGGTTGAGAAATTATATTAATCGGTTTAGTTATTTTCAAAATCTCTATAGGTGCATGGATGTAATATAACTTATTATTAATAGAATTATGTACAACGATATGTATATTATACTATGTATATATACCTATTAGTATTTTAGATTTCGTTTAAATATTTAAAAAAAATATATTGTGTATAATAATTAGTAATTTTAAAATAAATGTTGTTAATCAATATTCAACTGAATTGTTTTATTATTCATCACTGACGTATTCACGGGGGTTTTAGGGAGTGCTGGAGCACCCTTAACTTTACCCCCCAAGTTCTACGTCATCGTTATTTCAAATATCTATAGTTTTATCAATGTAGATTTATTTTCTAAGATTTTATTTTATTTAGCAGCATGTTACAGCAGCGCTTTACTAATGAGTATCATAAATATTGAGAGAGTCCTATCTAATAACATTGTTTCTGGAGAAATATTAAAAAAATTTGTAAATATTGATAGAAAATTATGTTTGACACTTTAGAATATGATATAATCAAATATTATAGTAAAAAATGCGGTGAAGTGAGTAACGGTCTGCTGAACAGAAAGTAATTTTAAAAAATTAAACTTTTATTATTATTATTTTTTCTTAAATATGGTTATCCTAGGGTCTAGGCTAGTTGTAAATTATATAAATTTCACCAAAAAAAAAATTTTAAAAGTATACTTACCTGAAATAGTCTACAAAAAGTGCTCCATCGTACTTATTATTTGGTAAAAAAAAAATATATATTTTATACATATTTTTTTAAATTACTGATTACTGTTTTTTTACTCTATAGTCATTAGTTTTTTTTAAGTTTGAGGAAGAATAATTTTTCGAAGTTCGTGACTCGTAAGTGAATCGATTCACTTTTTGCGGTTTGCTGGTGAGGCATTTATGTAATTTTCACGATTGACCTTTTTAATATTTAATAAATATATTTATATATTTTATTTTATATTTACTCGCCTGTTTCTACATTATATATTAAAATTTAAATAATTAATAAATAATTATGCATTGTACACATAACGTCATAATGTAAATATATATATATATATTAATAATGCTTGTTATTATTAATTAAATAAGTAACCAGAATATTATAACTCATAATAGGTAGATATTGTAACGTTATGGTATTAATTTTATGAGTCATTATTTATGACCAGTGACTAGAGCTCAGATGTTGATGTTTAGCTTTAAAACGTTAATATAAAAATATGTATTTATGTAGTAGTTACTAAGAAAGATATAATGTGTATAGTTTTCGTTTATAAAATTGACCGTCTTGCTGTCAAAAGCAAGTATAAAATTACCTAAAATTATAAAATCAAAAAATTTAGATTCATTTATCAATAACACTGAATACTGAACAACACATTTTTAATTGTAGAAAAGCATTGTTATGATTGTTATGACGTTTCAAAAATAAACAATACTATCATTAACGTTCAGGACTTATTTGCTACATAACAAACCAAATGTAAAACAAAATATGTTTCTATAATCTATATTTTATGGATATTTACCAACCAATATGTATAATATCATAAATAAATAGGTATAAAATATACATCTTATAGGTATTAAACAAATTATTTGGTTCAATACAGTCTGAATTAACAGAAAAAAAAAATCAGATTACTTAAAGTTTTGTATGACAATAAAACTGACACTTAATTTGAATATCAAATATTTTCTTCCAAATGCAAAGCCCGGGGTTAGTGCATCACCGATGTTTGGATAAACATCGCAGATGTTAAACGAATGAAATAAATAAACGTTATAGGAATTTTATGTTACTGGCCGTTTTCATTTTGCAAATATTATTTTTTGTTTACTCCTTAAACAATTAACATCTATTATACAGCGTTTACCATTATACTATTTTATTTAACACATCTCTTATAAATTCAGATACAATTAATAAATTCAATTGTTTTAAAACTATAAATAACCATGCGTGAAATTTGTCATTTACAAGCAGGTCAATGCGGAAATCAAATTGGTGCAAAAGTAATACTCATTTACATAATTATATCACCTATATGGCTATATACCTCTATTCGACTATTAAATATTAGTATATACCTACTTAAATCATAATTTAAATAGTTAATTACCTAAACGTAAATGATATTTTCTAATTTCCATTAAAGTATTAGGTACATTACAATAATGTATTTTTATAATTTTTTAGTTCTGGGAAGTCATATCCGATGAGCACGGTATCGATCCAACCGGGTCATATCATGGCGATTCTGATTTACAATTAGAAAGAATCAATGTCTATTACACTGAAGCACTTGGTAAACATTTTTATTAATCACATAATTTGGTTCTTAAATAATAAATATATTTTGACCAAATTATCATAGAATTTAAATATATTAATTTCTGTCCTGAGAAAAATCATATAACGATTTTTTAATGTTTTTATTTTATGGTAATAAAGATAACTGCTGGGTCTAGTACTTAACATTTTTATTATGCACACATTTTGGAATGTCTATAAGTACTACTCTGATAGTAATTTGACGATGATTCAATTAAATGTTATTTGTAATTGTTTTGAAAATTTTTATTTTTATGTGAAGTAAAATAGGTAATTATTTTATATAAATTGTGACCATATTTTTCATACACAATGAATTGACTTTTTGATTGACGATGTTTAGAGCAAACACGGTGAGGAGTAAATTAAAAATACATAATATTATATACATACATATTTTATTATAATTAGCTATAACATTTATTTTATTCGGTTTAAATTTATTGATTGATGGCTTAAAATTTAGTTTAATTAATACCATTTACCAATTGCAAATTATTAAATACATTTGTACTTATTACTTTTACGTTTACTGTAAAATTCCATACAAATATTTATTTGACAGAATTTAATTCAAAGTACATTGTACTTATATTTTTTTAAAGTCATTAATGCACTTTTTAAAAGGATATTTACATAGGTTTTTTGGAATCGACATTCTCGTTTAATAATATTATAGATACGAAAAGTGTATTAAAATATTAAATAATATGTTTAGATTAATTTAATAGTTTTTCAATTAAGTTTAGAATGTGTTTGAATGTTAGGTACCTACTTATGACTACTGTATTAGGAAAGTTCGATTTATAAACTAGCTAAGAGATAAATAATAACAGACAATAGTATTTAATTATTTAAATTATTTAAAAATTCAGTATTTAATTTCTGTTAGTTGGAATCCTTATCTTACTTAAAAGTTAAAAGTTTTACTCACTTAAAAAAATGTATTTCATATTATTATTGTCTTGGACTTGGATATATCCAAGTTTGGATTAAGATGGGCAAGGGGCACGACCACGAGGCCCATTGATTTTCTTTCGATTGATTTTATTTCCAAAATATATTTTATTAATGGGTTAAGGTTAAAACAGTTAAAAAAAATACATATATATTTTAGTCGATATATTAGGTAATTAATAATTATAAAATACAAATTTTTTAGTAACTAATAAAATGTTTTCTTTTTTTATATAATATAATATGTGAATAATTAATTATTACATAGTTATTAATTTATAATTTATATAGTCTTATATATATATATTTGTATAGTAAAAAATTATATAATAATATAATCAGTTTTTAAAATGAAGTGAGACAATTTGTTTGAAATTAAAGTTGAATGGGGCCCTGGGGCCACTACGTTTATGGTGCAGTCCTGGGGCCCAATCGATCCTTTATTCGGGTTTATATCTATCGTTTTAGAATTTATTCTGGAAATCGTTTAGTTGTTTATGGTATTATTGCAGTTAGTATTAACATATAGTCAGTATAATGCAGTAATGCCTATAATTATATGTATGAAATTTGACTTAAGTATTCTTTTTCATTTAGTATACTATATATAATACAATTAAATAATATTATTTAATATACACAGTTTATATCGATTTTTAGTTTTGGCTCTTTATATAGATACCTGTAATGTAAATATAAAATGTGTGAAATTTAATTTAATTAATTTTTTTATAATTTTACTTGATTAATTTTTATAATTTATTTAAATATAATTAGTATTTATTATTTTAATATATAAATAACATATTTATTAGGCAAAAATTTAGTATTATAATAATGACTTTAAATAGATTTTTATTCGTTTTAATTGTTTTAAACAACAGTAAATATATGTATTCATATTTGTATGAATTATACAATACTGGTTTTAATTCTTATTAAATAAGTGTCATATTGTGTTCTAAAAATTAAAAATTGAATTACCATGCGTAGGTTAAATATTATAATAAAGTATAGTAGGTATGCTATAAAATGTAGATAGATTGATTTTTAAATTTTTTTTTTTATGTATAAATGAAACCTTTGATAGTTGTTATACCTGCTATAAAACGTACAGAAAAATTAAAAACAATTTTATAACGATTTTTCATATTTACGTATACTAGGCGGTAAGTATGTTCCTAGAGCAGTTCTTGTGGATTTGGAACCCGGTACCATGGACTCTGTGAGGTCCGGCCCATTCGGTCAATTATTTCGGCCGGACAACTTTGTTTTCGGACAATCCGGCGCAGGCAATAATTGGGCCAAAGGCGCTTACATTACACCTTCATTACACCGAAGGCGCTGAGCTACTAGATTCAGTGATCGATGTAGTTAGGTATAGTTGTGTTGAAGAAACGTGTAGTATAATTTAATTAAAACTCAATTACATCTTAACTTATATTAAAAAAATTAAAAACATTTTTTTCACTAAGATGAATTAATTAATTTTTATTTAAAAATATTATCATTCAGGAAAGAAGTTGAGGGCTGCGATTGTCTACAAGGATTCCAGCTGACCCATTCGTTGGGCGGCGGAACTGGTTCCGGGATGGGTACACTTTTGATATCGAAAATTCGGGAAGATTACCCAGACCGCATTATGACCACATACAGTATCGTCCCCTCACCAAAGGTACGACAGAAACTTACTCTGCGTTTAACGATCATATTATACATAATATTATACTCATTCCTATATTGTATAGTTTATAGACGTATAGTGTACTGGGTATTACGGTAGACAAATAACTCGGATACATGCACTTTATCTAGTAGGTATTTATAATTATTACCGAATGCCAAAGTGACCAATGACTTGAGTGACTACTATGTCATTATATAAATGGTACTTTTTATACTCACATAATAATTAATAGTAATTGTATATCCAGTAATAGTAAAACTGTTCTTATCATTTCTTATTTTGTAGACAGACTGTTCAAATAATTTTTGATAGGGATAATTTTTATTACAAAAATAACTATTGTATAATATTGTATTATACATATATATATATTGTATAATTTTAAATTAATATCCCTTTCTAAAGTGTGTTGTAAGAATTTAAATGTAATATGAACTAAATATGATTTAATTTATGAGTGAAAATGTATTTTGGTAATGTTGCAAGATATGTTCATGTATAAGCCTTACACTTTACAGTTCACCCTAAACAAATAAATCCTACACAGGAACAGGTTAAGTCGGGTTGAGTGTTCCGCTCTATCCTCCCTCATCGTCTTGCGCTGTATGGTTTTTTTCCCGCAGGTGTCTGACACGGTCGTCGAGCCGTACAATTCCACGCTGTCGGTGCACCAGTTGGTGGAGAACACGGACGAGACTTTTTGTATCGACAACGAGGCGCTGTACGACATATGCTTTCGGACGCTGAAGCTCACGACGCCCACGTACGGCGACCTCAATCACCTGGTGTCGGCGGCCATGTGCGGCGTGACCACGTGCTTCCGGTTCCCTGGGCAGCTAAACTCGGACCTCCGGAAGCTGGCTGTCAACATGGTGCCGTTCCCGAGGCTGCACTTCTTCATCACCGGCTTCTCGCCGTTGACGTCCCGCGGAAGCCAACAATACCGCGCGCTCACTGTGCCCGAACTGGTCCAGCAGATGTTCGATGCGAAGAATATGATGGCCGCGTGCGATCCCAGGCACGGCCGATACCTGACCGCGGCCAGCATATTTCGCGGCCGCATGTCCATGAAGGAGGTAGACGAGCAGATGCTCAACGTGCAGACAAAGAACTCCAGCTACTTCGTCGAGTGGATACCGAACAACACCAAGACGGCCGTGTGCGACATACCACCCAGGGGCTTAAAGATGTCAGCCACGTTCATCGGCAACACGACCGCCATCCAGGAAATGTTCAAGCGCGTATCCGAACAGTTCACGTCCATGTTCCGGCGCAAGGCGTTCTTGCACTGGTACACCGGCGAGGGCATGGACGAGATGGAGTTCACCGAGGCCGAGTCCAACATGAACGACCTGGTGTCCGAGTACCAGCAGTATCAGGAGGCGACCATCGACGAGGACGGCGAAGAGGACGAGGACGAAGACGCAGACGCTTAGACCGTCAGCCCCGTTCCGCGAGACACGAAACAATCGATTTATTAATACGCACGAGGTTAATAACGCGCACCCTATATGCATTTTTATTTTTTATACTATCAAATTCAAAATTAACTGATTTGACAAAAAGGAAAATCAATGTATTGTATACGATCATTGAACATTTTAATATAGTTAAAGGTGTCCAATTTACCTTTTCAATACCACACTTGATTTATCATAGTTGCCTACAGGTATTGTAGTTGTAATGTATGTTAACACAATGTACCATATGCAATGTATGTTGATGTTTAGAGGTTATGGTAGAAAATTATAGAAAATTATGCTTCTTTTATTTAGGTTCACAAAAGAGATATAAGAGATATACAAATTTGCATATACATATATTTTAGTGGAAATGGTTTAACTGTTTATAATGTTGTTTAGTTGAAGTATTTGTTCTAAAGGACTTAAAAAAGTAGATGTTATTGTGAATACAAAATGTTTATTATGGAATGAGTACTGCATCTTTTAGCGACTTATTATCAGAGCTTAAATTTGTATATATTTACATATTTTAGTAGTTGATTGTAACTTGTAAGTAATGTATGCTAAATAAATACAAGACATATTTCATGCGAAGTTGTAATTTAAAATACAATTTCTTTTAGAACATATTTGTATGTATTTCAACATTTTACAATAATTTAATGTCATACAGGTGTTTGGTATTTTTTATGGAGTATTATCTATATTCTATGGCAGTATCACATAATTGCATTATTTTTTTTTAATTTATGTAAAACTTCAAGAAAATAAAAGTAATGTTTGTATAAACACTTCAATCCTAGTAAAATAAAAAATAAATAAATTCAAAATTTACCAATTATAGTTAAATCTACTCAATTACCTATTCTATAATATTATTTATTTATTTGAATTTTTACTTGAATTTGTATACTATGTTTTGGAAATAAAAATTGTACGACAATAAATGGATAAATAAATATTGCTGTAGTTAATTTAAAACCAAATCACTCTCTGTTTAAAATGTACTTTATGTCTTTATACGAGGATATATTTTGGGATTTTTTTATGCATATAAATCCGATCCTTGCGTATATCATATTATAGTGCTATGTTACTATTAGGATAAAATATTAATTGGGAACCACTGATATATACTATATATACTATTAAATTCGTTAGTTCGTAAACATGATAAAGTAGGTACCTAATTAATTTTCATACTTCATGAATACGATATTGTTCTAAATTAAAATAATAAATACGTATACCTTCATTATGTACATATTCACAACGAAACAGCATAGGTAAATTAATTAAATAAAAAATGTGTTTATCATATTCTGGATTTTAATTTTAATACCTATTTTACAATAATTTTATATATTATATTAACAAATAATAATCACAGTATAGATTATTAATATTATTAAAATATTAAATGCGATGTCCTGACGGTATATGAGCTGCGATATTATCATCATAATTTTTTACTGTGATTAAAATAATGTAAACGACTATAATAGTGTATTATAATTACTAACAAAAATAAAGTTATCTCGCACAAATGAAAAAAAAACGTAAAAAAATATATTTTATGTATATATAATATATTAATATATACAAAATTGAATAACAAATTTAAAAATTATAACAAAGGCCAAGGAACAAATTAGTTGTTTGAACTACTATAATAATATGATAGTTGACTATAAAAATACTATAACGGGCACTGTGCGTTTGTGCAGACCGGGTGATACCTATGCGATGCAGAGGATGATTGTGTCCGTAAGAGGTCATGTGGACCATTATGAGTTATGACTATGAAACTAGAAAAAATGGACGATATGATGATAATTGCATAAATAAATATGAACAGGTAATTGGTAATAAGTATTTAAATATATTTAGATTTTAGTTCAATAACAATAATGTATATAAATACACCCTATAATAAAAAATAGCCCTTTTAGCCTTTAGGTCTACATGAATAACCATTAACGAATGGCCCTTATGGTCAAATCAATAAATGTACTCAGGTACATATTAATTGATAAGTGAAACAATTGAATCGCAATAGGTCAAATACTAATGTTTCAAATTGTTGAAATAAAATACTTTTGGTAATATTTATTAGAGCTTGTAAACAAATATAAATATACATTAATACATTACTCATAGCATACAGCAACTATAATTTGAGTCATATATCTTATAAATATAATTAAGTATAATTCACAATATTATATCATAATATATTAATATATGTGTGACGACTTACAGTGTAATGACAGTACACAAAACTGAGATTATGACAGCTAACCGAGAATCTTCCAGCCATAAATTAAAAAACTGCTATTTAATTAATACCTAATTTATGATTTACTATATTAATATTAATCATGTAGTTTTTATTTTTACAACAAGGAATGTTATTTTCCATTTTATGTATGCAATTTTAAAACAGTATGTAAGTTGATTATAATAACAAAAAAATTTTAATTAATAATTTTCAATTAAAAATAAAATAATTGTATTGTAATATCATATTAAAAAATAGTTAATTTTCTTAAAGTTTTTATGGAGCGTTTGGGCCCGTCTAAAATGAATGGACCGCGGGCCAATCACGAGTCAGGCAGACACGGGCGTTAACACAATATAATATATTTATAATAATTTATTTGGTATGGTGATTAGCACGCACTATAAAAAATATAATAGTAACAAATTAAAGCAGTTTAATGTAAATCATCGATCACGACGAGCGTTTTTCTTGCTTATAGCTACGCGTAGTATAACAGCACACGAACGGAGGACGCATACTGAACAACAACAATAACCTTACAGTACTTTTCGAATATATAATTCACAATGATAATTTAAATAATAATAATAATTCATTGTGTACGCGTGAGCGTGTGTGTATGTGTATTGACTGTTCGGTTGCAAATATATAATTATATATAGGCTGTTGAACTATAATATCCGTGCCGCGTACAAGTTATACGGTATAGATATGGTGCGGGGAAAATTAAATATTTATACCGATGTAACTATAATGTATATGTAGAACTTATCTTAAGCAGTTTAATTGGCTGGTTTTCTGTATATTATATTATACAGTTCACCAAATTTGCACATTTTCACGAAAACCTACATGACCCACATTGATAATTTTTATAAACCATCAAAAAAACCATTAATGAAACAAATGTAAAACCATATTGTTTAAACAATTAGGTAATAACTAAATTGTATTTTTTTTCACGATTTAATACCTCCGTTAATTTTATAATACTAGGTAGGTATATACAATAATATAATATGTTGTTATGATAAATATTTTAATTTTAAAAGTTGACAATAATCGTTTTTTGCTAATTATTCTATATTATAATATCTTTTTATGATAACAAGACACGAGGAAACTGTAAGAATTATATTACTGTTTTGTCTGTGACCGCAAACAAGTTTTTATTCGTTTTAAATGTATGAAAACGAAAGAACAATTTTCTGCAGATGTATACACAAAAATACGAATAAGATACATTATTTCGTAAAACTTATATTCTTTAATAAGCTGCTTGCACAATAATTGAAGAACAACCATGTTATCTTTATTTGACTTAAAGATGAATAGGTAGGTACATTCACTATGAAAATTATCTTCGAGATCGTCAATATGAACAATTTGTAATTATTTCATGTGCATTACACAGTGTTCATTCGCCAAGGAAAGAAAAATGAAATAAACAGCGTCTGAGTAATGGCACTCTATCTACTTATTAATTTCTTTAAACAACTCGCGAATTACTTTTATGAATTATACGACTAAAGATTATAATATATGAAGACAAAATAAGTATATTGTATTTAAAATATACATAAAGTTAAAAAAAAATTCAATAATTTTTCGGAAATGTGAAATAAAGTATTTTCTTTTTTTTGATTAACCAGATATTTAAAAAAAAAAAAATCATTTCAGAATTCTTCGCCCTAGGCAGCTGCCTATATTCTGCCTATTGACAAATGCACCCCTAATAATACCTCTTACATTAAATGTATTTTTTATACATACATTGATTCGAGATTTTATGTTTTATTTCCAAACGAATATTCCAGTTCGTCATAATCAGTAAATACTTAATTTAAATAGTTCGTCATAATCAGTAAATACTTAATTTAAATAGTTCGTCAATAATTTGATTAACTATAGAAAAAATCATCCCATTGGACGTAAAGAGCAGTTCATTTTATCGATTACCGCGTCTCCTGCTTGTTACCCATAAGAATATTTAACAATATGTAATAAAATAATAGAACAAAACTCTGTTTGTTCATCTAATCTTATTGACCGGATGTAGTGTAATTATGAATATTACAATGTTTACTGTAGACACGCCGGTCTTAAACCGTTCCGCGACGTTCAGCAACGCAGTTGGTAAGCAAAAACGTTTTTTTATCGATATGATAACAATAACAACGATCTGGTCATCCCGAATAGGTATACGAAAATTTTTGTTCGTCTACATTCTACGTGAATGCAACAGAAACCATTGTTTTCTAACTTCTAAGTGACCTTAGACAACGTTCGATGTCAAATAAATTATCGTTTTAACTTTTATTAACCGAGGTCGGTCGTTGTATATTTATAATTTTGTATTGGAATACGATTGAGTGAAGTAAATAAGCATTTTGATTTTACATGGTCTTATTTTTTTTTCAATATAAATAAAGTTATATGTATGTTATAATTTATAAGCTATTGTGAATATTAAATTAAATGTAAATGCAAAATAAATTCCTCGATGAAAACTTTCATAATGTTTTATTGGTATCCATAGTAAATTAGCGAACAAACTTCTTATTTACATTGGTTATAAATAAAATATAATTATTTGTACTTTGTCGAATGCCCTCTGGGATGCTGTGAGTTTATCAGAAAATAATATGTTTGTTTAGTAATTCGAGAATAAGTCAATAAAATAAAAATAATTAGGGTTCGAAAGTTATAATAAATAACTATAAGTCTATAAAGACAAAATATGCACGAAGAAAATTGCAAAACATGCATAACAAAGTATCTAATCTATAATGTCGTTAAAAATACGCATATAAACAAAAGTATGGAAAAATAAATTTTATGAATATAATGTTTGAAATATGGTGGAAAAATGGTTAGCATATTTTGACATTTTATTAAATTGAAACACTGTTTTAAAAAAAATGTTGCTAAATGTCAATCGCATACAATAATTTTACTATTATAACCAATCAATAGAATAACAAATACGAGTAGTTAAGTCGACACCTTATCGACGATGACATCATAATATTTCGGCATATTATAGACCATATATTATTAGACCGCGATAGAAATTAATTAATGCCCATCGTAAGACCGTTTTAATAATAATATAAAGTTTTATAGTCATTAATCATTATTGTTTAAAATATATAGGTAGCTGAGGTAGCTCTAAAAAAGGTATTTTTGTTTAAGTAGTATCAAAAATAAAAAAATGAGCACTTTCCCCTAAAAATGTACGAAATATATACAGAATATAATATATTTAACATTTTTGATTTTTAAATTCACTGTTGTACAACTCGGGTTTCCAGCTTGGTACACTGTGAATCTATTACAGAGCATGTAGAAAAATCTGCAATTCCTACTCCAGTGATGTAGTCAGCCGGGTGTTTACCAGTTGCCCCCCACGGCTATTATCGCGATTTTAAAAATATACCAGTTGCCCCCAACCAAATGTACCAGTTGCCCCCAATTGAATGTACCAGTTGCC
>VUJU01004143.1:0-20534 GCA_009835225.1 Aphis craccivora | reverse complement strand
ATAATAATAATAATTTCGTATACACACGATATCGTAATGTTTAATTGCACGTCGGTACACGTCGGTGCATTCAACCGAACGCCGTCTGCTGTCTGCTGCACGAAGTGCATTTAAAAAGTGCATAATGATGTGTATGATATTATTATATATTTTATAGGCGTGGCAATATTGAATTTAATTTCAAGGTCCACAATATTATTGCGCGGCCGCGGTGTTGTCGACCCCAATAAAATTGCACCTATATGGAACTATGAAAGAAACGAGCTATATAGTGAGTGTGAATGGCCCTCTGGATACGTGTATGCGCACGTGTGTGTGTGTGTGTGTAGTATAATATTTTACGTCCGGTATTTCCCGTACGGTGATGCGTGTACAAGTGTACAACAGATCAATCATATTATTATTATTATTATCTCGTACAATAGTCGTCGTGAGCGCGTACCGCCGTCGATACCGTCCGTACGCGCTTATTGATTTTTATTATTAATGATTTCGATTATATTATTATTGTAACACTCGTCCTATCACATGATAGTATTTCCTTCCGTTACTCGCTCCGTATTTTTGTTCTCCCGGCAATATCGTATACACCGTTTCACCATTCATTCTGTCGATTATAGGTTTTTTTTTCTAAAACATACAACAATTGCATTCTTATCATGTGATGCATTCGTAAACACTTAAAACAACACTTACTTTAAAGATGCATGCTGTAAATCAATCGAATAACCAATAAAACCAGTGAAAGACCGTTAAAGTCAGTGAAAACTTTTCGTCGGAATCGTTTAAACACGATTTGGCTACGTTGGTCTAACCGATATGTTTGGAAATACGGTCCACGATACGAATCGGAATCCATAAATTTAAATACAATTTCATAATTCACTCATATCTACTTTTATATAATTTATTTTTTTAAGCCGCAGTAATTCGTACTATATGTTTAATTATTTTATACATTATTATTTATTGCAGCTATTAAAATAATTGTTGACATATGAGATATCTTTGAAAGCTATTTTGGTTTACGGGGCTTAGCAATACTATAACAACTTAGAACATTAAGTCCCTTAAGTCTATTTTTAGACACAAACCACAGCTGGTTGAACTGTCGTTTTTCCCCATATCATCAGAGACGTAGGTATTTAGGAATTTTGCGCCTCAGGTTATCTGAGTGCCATTACATTTATTTATCACCCAATGGCCAATAATGACCTAGGTACCGTATTGTATCAAAATGCTCTCCAAAATTTACCGCCGGGGCACAAGCCCCCATGCCCCCCTAACTACATCACTGCATATCATGGTCAAAATTAATATAAGCCCTTTAAATTTTTTACCGATTTCACGCTCACCTTACCCGGAAGTTTGTCGAGGTAGTGTATACTCTGTACAACCATACATTATATCATTGTGTTTTCGGTATCCTAATCATATTTTTCCTATACACCAAAGAAATGACTAAAATCTTTGTCTTGGTATATTATCTTGGTCTGGATCCGCCCCTGGACCGACAAAGATAATACAATAAAATGACGTTCGATCAAATTTCTGATCTTTGTAAATCACCCTACTTTATTATTGATTTAAGCATAGTAATGTAGATAATGTAAAACGATTGCTTTAAAATTATGATATAAAAATAATCTCAAGAATATTATTATACTTTTAAATTTGATTATAGGCCAATTCACTCTATAATATTAAACAAAACAGTACTGAATGGATTATTCAGAACATATAATTTGCTAAATAAGTACATGTTTTATGTTTGTAAGACGGAGACAACGTACCCTCGTGTATCGTTCACTACTCCACTTAACGGACGAATATTCAGTAATATAATAATTTCGCGCTTCCAAGATATCATCATTATTATTATTACATAGTACGATGATGACCCGGCGGCGGCCATCAGTCATCATTGTCGTTAGCCGAGCGCGTCGAAACGATTTTGAAATCTCAAATTCAACATCGTCGTATAACATAATAATATAAACAAACGAGCGGTACACCCGGTGGTCGCACTATATATATTATATACGTGTGCTATATATACGAGGAATGTTCATTCATAAAATAAAAATAATATGAAGTATATACAAATACAAATCGTAAACCGCGAAACGTCGACGATGCTCGTACCGCGTACAAACGTACTATTATAATATATTTCGTGATGGTTCTCGTCGAGTTTGCCCTCCCCCACCAATCTACCACCAATAACTTTTTTCTAATTAATATCTTTCAAATATGATTTTGGATAGCTGTACAATTATTATAATTGATGGTATTTTGTGGTTTATTTAAAATCAAAATTTTTTGTTTTCGTATTGCTTACAAGAAATGAAAAGACGGCCAATATGATAATATAATATTATAATCTCGCTGCGCGAATATTAATTTTTAAGTCGAATTACTCACTTTAGGTAACACATAACATCAAACCGATGGATAAAATCGAAACCAAATACCCCGTGAACACCACATATGGATATAATAACCCATACTTTCCTATTTTATATCTATACTTAATATGATATGATAAGGAAGCGGCAGAGTCAAAGTAGAGTCGGTAAGAGATCAGAGTCAGTGCTGAATGCTGGAAAAAGCAAAAGAAGATTTTTCCTGTCTATTTTTTTTTTGTTTTTTATATTTGTTCATAAATAGTTATCAAAAAAAGAGGCCCCTCTGTGTACAACAGCTAATATGTTCAACCCAACGTATTCCAGACTAAGAGGCGGTAGCGTTGATATAGAGAACGCAGCAAAACACCTTGCAGTACACGGTAGTCGGTAGGTATAGTGATGATGTTCAAAAGTTCCGCATGACGTGCGTACAATATTATTATGTATGTCAACGAGTATCGAACATTTTCGCTATAACGTAATTTTTTTTTTTCGATTATATTTTTTTCGTCAAACGGAAACATCCGTCGCCACCGGCTTGTAAATATATTTATAACGCGTGGTCATTATTAATTTCGTTGCAATATATATAAAATTCGTACACATCGTACATAATATAATATAATGATGATTTCCCAACCAGAATAATTTAATATATATGTTCACGTTTTGTCGTCCGATAAGACTTATCAACGCGTCAATGCCAAAATCTGTCTGTGTAACATATACACATTACACATGCGTATATTGTACGTTATTATTATACATTTACGTATCGTAATGTATATATACGGGGTGATTCATTAAACATGCATACCTGCACCATTCTTTTTTTTTAATTTTGATTTTTTATATTATTAAATACGTGTATAATAATATACTTAAAAACCAAATTTTCAAATTATCAAGATTGTTTGTACTATATAATGGCGTAATAGAAATTTTTCTCGGAGGGGGATTAATTTTTTTTAGTATAAAAAGCTGTAAACTTTATCACTGCAAAATAAGACTGGGGAGAATTTATTCCCTTCATCGCTCCTTAATTACGTTCCTGATACTATTTCTCAAAAAGTATTATGTATTGATACAAACATTTATTTTTCAAACAACAAAAACTTTTTTATTGTAAATACTATATAATAGGTAATATTTTTTTTAAAAAATATTTATGAACTTAATTCAAAATTTTAACGTGCATTTTCTCTTCAAAATGTTTTTCCTAATAATAATAATAATATAGTTCTTTAAAATCATTTTTCAAAAATATTTTAGGTATACTTGGAGAATTTTTATAAATTATAAAACATGTTGGATAGATTAATGTAGTTATATAAACTAAAATTTTCAAATCACCATACCTCCCATATCTTTCTTTCAAATTCAGCATGTTATCATTGAATAAATTTAAAATTTTCAAAAATCAAAATTTGAATAACTGTATTATCGAAGAAGAAAAAAATATGACCATGTTTGGGAATCACCTTGTATATAATAATACACTGTAGTTAATAGTTATTAGTATTGCGTAATAAAATTATTGCGGGGCGGGCGTTATGACTGGGTATTTTGTATTCTTTCTTCAAATAATATACATTATTTTTTTAATAGGATACACATCGCCGGACATCACCAGTACACACGCAATATAATGGATTCAGGTAAATATTATGATATTATTATTATTGTTGAGCCCTGAGTAAACCGATGGCGAGATAGGTACAAATCAATGAGCGCGCCGCGCGTGTCCTCGTAGCCATATTAGTTACCACGTTAATAATTTATAACAAAATATTGTTTTATCGATAATTTTTTGGACGACATATTTTGATGAAACGAAAATTACTGATGGGAAGTTTCAGAAATTGTCGACAAGCCAACAAACATGTTATTCCGAAAGGTGCAGGTAAATACACCATATTACAATATTGTATTATATATTTTCATATTTAATTACTAATTTTATTTTTTCAGTTCGGTAGCCGTTATCTTATCACAAACAGACACTTTTCAGTGTTATGTAATGAAACATTTGAAACAATTTTTTTATTTTCATCGAATTTTTGTGAATTGAAGGAAATATATATTACATATTAAACGGTCGAGTAATCCAAAATAAGAAGATGATGGAGTACAGTTTATTATGTAGAGCACTTTTGATTGTTTTAGGGTGTTAGTCCTCCGCAAAATTCGTATCAAATATCGAAAAAGTAAATACAGAGACTTCCATATTATAGAGTCTAAAATATGATGTATAGGGCATATAGGCATTATCTGCCTCGAGTGATAGGACGGGATGGCGGCTATCGATGATGCTACCCGGATACGACTGTGGTTACAAATTTTTGAGACAAAAAAAATAATTAGTGACCATCGTTGGTTTAATATTGAGGTTATTGGCAAGATTATGATTCGCAAGTAACATGTAATATCAAACATAATGGTACTTGATGCGATATTACTACAATGTATCTAGATACGTGTTAACCAATATATAGTTAATAGGCAAATAGGTAAAGGTAATATAATATTATTATGTGGTTGGTATGTCGTTATGATATACGACCTCGGATCTATCATGATGCAACAGGTGATCCATTTAACGTAAGATCCTCATTATTTGCTTTATTTACTCTTTTTTTTTTTTATATATATATATAATTTGATGACAACATTCATTTTGAATTACTTATTTTAAACCAGGATCTGTTTTGGAGTACTTCTATAGTTATATTAGTATTAAGTTTTTAAAGTAGGTATTTATGAGCGGAATGAAATTACAGTGGAACCTCGATGACTGAAATTGGTTGGGGGCGAAAAAAAATTCGAATTGTCGAAAATTCGACTTACAGAAAATATATAAAATATAATATATTGTAAAGCAGGGGCCAAGGCATTCTTCCGAGTTATTATCGAAAATTCAACTTAAAGAGGTTCGAGTTATCGAGGTACCACTGTATAATGAGGTACTCCCCAAAATGCTGGTCTATACTCTATTTTTCATCTAATCTTAAAAAGCTCAATATAACTAATTAACTACTTGTAGAAACTTGATTTTTGTAGATAGAAATACTCCAAATAATTGAGAATAATCAAGAAAAACGGAATAATAATTCTGCTGCGAAATATGAAATTAAAAATGTAGATATGTTGCCATTTAAAAAGTATAAGCTTAAAAAATAATAAGAAATATAATTTTTTCCAAAAATGTTGTTTTATATTGATTTAAAACTATGTAGAAGAAAATTGTATCAAAAACTTAGTTTTCCGTTATAATATATATTATCTTAAGTTAAATAGATCACTCCGTATATTCGTTTGACAACGTCCTTATAATATCTTTTATCCATCATAGCTCTGAATCGTCCAATATTTAGTATAATAATGATTTATCGTTTATCATTTTAATTGCAACAAAATGTAAAATATAACAGAATGTACTTTAAAAAAATACGCCCCTCGGCAGTCGATCGTATTTTATTTTCTACGTTTGTTTATGTTCGGCCCGAAAATAAAGTAGGCATTATTATATAGTATAAACCTACATCAAATCATTTAAATTTCGATTGAATCTCAATCTCTACAATATTGATCCAACTGATAGTATATATAATATTTATGGAAGGTTGGTACCTCTATCACATACATGTATATATAGGTAATGTATGTATAGTTCACATGTGTATATACTATATATAGTATATAGTTTGTATTCTTTTTATTTCCGCCGCACGAATCACTGATTCCGGTTATTGCTAATTGGTTTATACTTTAGAAACACAACAAATATCTACTTCCGTAGTCCAGGCATAATGGTTTATAATTATTTTTTTATGTGAATGGTAGTATTATAATATTGTATTACATATTATAATTGTTTATTTTATTTAACTCCTAATATTCGAAAAATCAATGTTTTTAAACGTATAGATAAATATTTTATAATTAATTTACGAATCATAAAACAAATTTTACGAATTCCATCCATTATAATATAAATATATCACATCGATATACCAATATACGCATACAAAAATAAAATATCAAAGAATTTGGCACATTAATCAATTAATAGAAGGTCGAATTTATATACTGTAAAAACATTGAACCACGATGATGTCATTGACTTGCTGGTAGAATGTAAATATAAGTGTAAGAGTTGATTATTGCGTACAATTTTTTTTTTATTCTTTTTAAAAATCACGTATATCTGTAGGTATCTATATGATTTAGACACGTCAAATGTCATATGATGCGTACATGATAATATGCACTTACGTAGTTGTGCAATTGTGCATTCATTGCAATCGTCTTTATTTGTCTTCTAAGCTCTTCACCAACTTAAAAACATTACACAACCGCTACTATGTTTTGTCGTTTCTATTTTGGTTATTTTGATACTGCATCATCACGTCATAACTGAAAAACACTATACAGCATTCAGCTGTAACAACACTATACAGTGTGATTCACCGCAAGACGTGCTCACCCCCTTTTAAGACTTCTTCGATTATGCAGTTATTCAAAATTTGATTTTTTTTTTTAGTTAATAAATATTTACCTAAAGATCACATTTTTAAATTCTTGAAACTTTTGTACTACTAATTGTACTACTAAAGAGATGTCTTATGGAGATATACAAACTTCTATTTTTCAGACGAGGAATCAATTTAGTAGAAAATGTTTTAAAAAATTTCCCAAGTATCAAAATCATATCGATTTGGTAGTTTTTAAGTTATTTAACCTAGTAAAATAAGAATAATAGGGTTGGACAATATAAGAGCTATAATATGATTATTTGAAAATTTACGTAATTAATATTTATCTATAATAACGTATATTATTGTAAAAAAAATGGACTACACCCTGCAATGTTGCATCTATATTTTATATTTTTTTAGAATTATTTTATTGACTATTATATTTAGTAGATAGTATAAATATTTTAAGAACTGAACAGTAACTGGGTGAAAGGATCATCATTTGAAAAATAAAAGTTTTCTACTGGATACAACTTAAGCAAGTAGTACAAATTCACGACAATTTAAAAATATAGTTTTGGAGTATCCATACTTAAAAATTCTAAAAGCAGTATTTGAATAAATTGATTTTTAGTGAAAAAATGGGAGTATAAGCATGCCTGGACCTGGAGAATTACTCTGTATAATATAATTTAATTTATAAACTTTAATACAGGCGAAAAACGTTTTCGAAATGGTTCTTTGCATGTTGGCATCTAATAAAATACTTAATGGTATTATAATATCCGAATATTTATACATAATCTAATATACGTAGGTACACTACTATGTACAAAGTCGTTTGGCCGCTGATCGTTGCAGATCTGTTATAGACCAGTTTATCCGGAATCTCGTATTTACCGTACTCGCACAATACATCGCGGTAACGGTAATTATTTGAAAATGTCTATTGTTACGCTATCGACTGTATGAACAATTTTTTTTTTTTCTGAAATATATTCGCATACTCGACATTGCTGCAGTACATCGTTTTTGGTATCATTTCGCGTTGTCTATACATATAATATGTACGCTTCACAATGGAAACTTGGATCACTGAATTCCTAAGCTGTGACAAAAAAAAAAAAAACACAAAAATTCGCTTATTCGGCTCTATTGTTTTCCGGTCTCGCAATGTGTTTATTTTTGTTTAAACTTGATTCGGTGGGCATCACCATTGAATTATTTCACTATTGAATTATTGTTTTTTTTTTTTCGTTTTCAATCCGTTTTAGAACAATAGACCTGATATAGTTACGTATGAAGTCAACTTTTGTTAAAATGATGTTTTCCGGAACTTTACAGTTGAATTTTACATTAGTACAGAGCGATACATATTATTTGAGAAAAACTATGTATTAGGTAAATTCATGCCGGAGACTTGGTTTTATCTTTTGACGACGACGTCGTGATAGCGCCATCTGTTAGACAGGTTACTGCATTATTGTGTTCTTAACAGGTTTTTAAATTCAATGGCTTACTCCGATACATTCGTAAGCTGTTTTGAGAGCAAGTGTGTATGTGTACAAAATTACTTGATATCAACAATGGTGATGTAGTTACTTTAATACGATTAATAATATAATAACACATGTATACATGAAATAATATTTCATGGCCACTGACGTGTAACTACTATGTATTATAGTGTATACCCAAAATTCATGACCATACGGTGAAGAAATAGACCATTCAGTTAAGTGAAACAGATGTGTTTCATTTGTGTACTTACAATAACTGTTTTAAACAGGTGTAGCTGGTTTCGAAAGTATTATAATTGTACGTTTAATGTTAATAATAATGACATGATCCGTTTTTAGCTGGCGTGAATCCAAAGAATGAAAAAAATGAAAAATGAAGAATAACGACAATAATGATAAGATGCTACCGTACATGTTGTACAAATCCAGTAAAGTAGTAAAACTATTACAAAATAAACGAAAAATGCAATAAGAAAAACAGTTATTAAATTATTATGTTATACAAAAATGCCATCAATATACAAGCATTATTAATAAACGTAGACCATGTCGACAAGACAAAGGTATCGTGCGTGTGGTACGTACTTCGATAATTATCTTTTTACTGAATAAAATATTGGTTATTAATATTTAGTACCACGAAAAAAAATTTTATTTAGAAAATGAAAACCTCGTTATCATAAAATTACGATTTGCTGTAATATTGGACCATTGAAATAAACATAAAAAAATTCTACATTTAGAGTTGAAACTAATGTTATTGAATAGGTACAATAGGTACATCAACTTATACAATATTATACATAATACTTTATATTATTCTATGTTATCCGTTGAAGTACCTATAAGCCTTTTTATTATTGTTTTTTGAAAGAAGTATACTTAAATTACGTAAATAATTATTAATCATCATAATTCATGAAAACTAATAAAACGAAAAACAAAGGATAAATATATTAGAACAATTTCTATTTCTTGAAAATATTTTTAACATAATCACACAAAAGTGAAAAAAATTGTTAAAAAATGAATTATTAATAAAATAACCCACAGTAACTTTGTCTGATGTCTGTGAAATTACCCCCTTCTGTCGCACTTTCTTCAATCGATTCGAAAACATATTAATATTTTGAGAATTAATTGAAAATAATAATAAGTACTGATTTTAAGAATTACTGATAAATATATTTTTTTTGTAACCTAATTACCAAAAATGGTGTACCTATAGCTTATAATTTTAAAAATATTTTTATGACATAAGTATATATTATTAAACTCCATGAACCATTTTTCAAGTAAAATATTGTCTAATTTTTCGAATAAAAAATAATTTTGCTTAAAAGCTGATTTAAGTCAATCATATCAATATAACAATATGTTATAATTTTATCGTTATTATCAGTATCTATACCTACACTCATAGATGCAAATTCGGTTGGTTTAAGTTCCCTAATTATATACTTAATAATAAACCACAAAAATATTTCCTTCAATGAAGAATTTTCTCAAATTCGATATATTCTTTAATTTTTTATGTCATAAGCAGTTCTTTGTTGCGATATCCTTTATTTTTTAAATGTGAACTAACCTTTTTTTACTATACATTATAAGCAGACTTTGTAATTAATAAATTCAAATAATTGAAAATATGTGGATATGCATGCACGATGAATCATACTGGACAAATATTATTAATAAATATTGATGTACGCTGTTACACGAATGCCATAACACAAATGACAGGAAGATACTGATTTTAATAAATAAACCAATATTATTGAACACGCACGAATAGTGCAATACGTTTTTGGTAGGTTAGGTATCAATATCAACAGAACATCAAATTTGATTCGTTTTTTTTTTTAATCTAATTTATAAATTGTATTAGTAATTATTAATATATAAAACTATTTGTCTAAGTCATAACAGTTGTAGAACATATAATATTTATATTAAAACAAATATGTATAGTCTAATATATTTTTTTTTTAAGGGTTAAAAGGCCTTTGGTGATAATAATATAAAGTATGTACTCAATTCCCTATGTATAATAATCCAGATCTGCGACGGATTAATGTTGTCTGGCGGTAGGGTGTATGCTGCAGTGAGGATATACACCATGGTCATACGGTTTAATGGCGGGTACGTGTAAATCCAAAGTTGAATAATTATATTGTGAAACCGTGTGGACGCATGGTGTACCAGTACCACCGTGATTCGTCGTAAACATAAAACACGCAACGTTTCATGGAAAAATGTATTATAACGTAATATAATATAATATGTTGGCGATAATCAAAAACGAAAATCATTTAAATTTTTTCCATACTCTTAAAGTATACAATTTATTTACGCTTTGATTCCTCAACAGTGAGATAAAAGTGCAAAAAATTATGTTTATTATCAGGTATAATATTGTAATTACTAGTTGTATTTTGAGTTTTCGTTTAAAATTTGACTCTTATTATACTCAGTTCTCAAGTATAGTGTATTTTTATACTTAGAAACAACAGTGTCGAGTTTAGTTGAAATTTATAGTATTAACTCTATTGATCATGTGGTGGGTGATTTATAAAAACGAACCGCGTCCCGATAATGATTTACAATAAGTATTCGATTATACGCAACAAATTGACGATTCATCGACGTGATCATCGTACTCGAAACTTGAGCGCAGTTGTTCGTGCTATCAATATTTTATCATGTTGTGTTATCCTTTTACAATAAAATATATGTATTATGTATGTATATTATATTGTGTATAATATCGTGTACCTATTCGATACAATCGGCACGTCAATTAATGTACTATTCGTCATCGTACGGAGTTCCCACTCTTTTAATTTCCTAATGTCATCGGATATAATATACGTATTATTATTTTATATTATACATTGTTATCGAAATGACGCCAAGTTTGAAGTTGTGAATTTATTTTTCCCTTATATTCAATCGATACTCAGTGCTATATACTATGGCCTTTACCTACAGGTGTATATCAGTATATCAATGATCAATTAATGACTTGATATAAAAAAAAATATCTCTTTGGCGTCAAAAACTATACATATAACATAATAAATAACGTACAGGTTATCATATCAGGATCATATACACTAAAACACTTATGAAATTAAAGGTTCGCGGTTATTCTAAAATTCTAAATATTGTGTTTGGTAATAGGTAATAATAATATTACGTAACTTACCTATTAATCTAAATATTTTACTATACTACGCGTATATAACTATTATTATTATTTAAGATGACAAAAACGACAATACATCATATATTCGACATTATATATGTATATTAATATATTATAAGTGTAAGATAGCACCAAATTTAGTTGAGAAGATTAGCGGCAGCGATTGCGGTATCCCGATTGATCAATTTGGCCAGTGGTTCCAGAAGTTTAGAATTTTCTATTTTCTGGATGTATTTATGTACAGCATTCGGTGAAAATTTGTGCTACTATTATTATACTACATTGTAGTTCTTATTATAACTATAAGTTTATTGTATTTAAAACGATTATATCATTAGCAATTGTATATTTTGCAAAACAATAAAATACAGTGTTTTCCAAGTGCTTTGGTTATCTACAATCTGACTCACTTTGCACACATCATATAGTATGTTACACTATACGGGCTATACGGGTATTTTGTAATTTATTATAGTATTATTATTTTCGTACCTTTTTATTTTTCGTTTTTTTTTTTTATTTTGTGGTTCCTTTTTGCGATGAGTAAAGTTAATGTCATGTACTCGTACGACGATTTGAACAAAATGTCCAACACTATAGCCTCGAGCGCCAACTTACAGTTTACGGTTAAATCAAAATTACCTTACTAATTTAAGGTCTCGACAAAGCCGGCACGAGCCACCGACAGAATATCGAGAACGAATGAAAACCAAAACTTATAACCAAATGCAACGAATAGTATGAACCAACCCTCCCCAATGTATCGTATAAGATTCCCTTCAAAACCTTTAGCATATAACTATGTTATAATATACTATATGAGTGTAGACTTTTAAACTCGGCAATGCGATTGGGGAGCTTTGCAGACACTTGGAAACCAGCCATAATCGCAATATACGCAAAACCAGGAAAACCTAATAAGCAATAATTCAGTAACAAACTGCAGACCTATTAAGACTTCTTTTGGTTTTTTCGAGATTCTACTAACGATTTTTGTAGTACAGAATACGAGCAGAGAAAAATGCAATATTATTAATAGCTTCACAAAAAATACGTAGAAAATTCTTCGTATATTACGTATATTTTTTTTAGTTTATATATGAAATACAATTGGTAGATATATTTGGTGGACGTTCGTATAATATCGTGGCGGTCGTTCGGAAAACCGTTTTTGTCGTCGTTTTATATATAATATCTATAGACTATAAGGAATGTTATATATATGCGGACAGTACTTTGGAAATTTATATTCACGACATGTCATGCGAGAACGAAAAACCGATAAGTGCGAACGACGTTCGTGCACCAAAGTCATATCGATCGATGACGGTGACGGCGACGGCAGTGGCGGCGCGGTCAGTAAGGATAATAATATCCTCGGCTACAAGGCGCCATGGGCTAAAACGATCGGCTGCGAAGCGATACACGCACATACTCCACATGCATATAAAGATAGGTATAAGTTTATGTTTAATATAATATTATATAATTTTTTGTACAGTGGTGTGTCGAAGGGGATAATCGAGAGACAACTGCCTATGAGATTTTTGAGGGTAGTGGGTGGGCGAATGGTGGCCAATGGGTATAATAATTTAGTACCAACTAGTATTTTAGTATTTATTATACAATAAGTGTTAAAAATAATAAATATGTCAATCAATCGGGTTTTGGGTGAAATATTAAATTATAACTTAGAAGTATATTAAGTTGCGTGAGTCAAGAGACGAGATGGCCTAAACGCAATACACAAAGTCCAAAGTTTGTGAATCGAAAAAATTGCCGAAAATCATACAGAGACTTTTGATGTGAACACGCAAATTAAAGTAGAAATTTGAAAACGAATTCATTACATCAGAAGAAATTAATACAATATACCGTACACAATGCTTAACGCTGCAAGTATACTAGCAGCAATAACAAGAATCTATGTTTCGAAGATGATTTGCTAAATAATATAAGATAAATTTAAAATGTTCAAAAAATTAAAAAGTGATTTTGTCAAGTCTTCTTATACTAGTTCGTTTTAAAAATATATTATTCTCGCTAACACAATTGTAGACAAAAACGTAGATAGATAACATAATTTGGGCACGGATTCCAATTCGGAGTGTATTTTTTCTTTGGGGTGTACTATATAGATTATGTATTCCAAGTACAAAATTCATTTCATGAAAATTTTATTTTGTATTTTTGCATTATTTGAATTTAATTTTCACTTTTCAGGTTATTTTATAAATTTTTAAATTCGTATATAAATAAATTGCACAAGTTGTTAATGTAAATTAGAAAATTTAAAATTTTGTTTTCATAATATTTTCTTTAATAGTTTTTAGGTATTTTGCATCTGTAGAAAATGTCAATCGTTCCATATCACCATATTTATGAATGAGATAACGTCTTTATCTAATGCCAGCGATTATAAAATGTTGAGTCTTCTTACTCAAACAAATAACAACTATAATTGGTTTGTAGTCAGTTGGAAGTACACAGCAAACGCATTTATTTCTAGTATATAGGTACTATTAATTTATTAAACGTACCAAAGTTTGGGGATTATTGTTTGTGTTTAATGTTGATAAGTTATAGCATTTTAGTTTGTTGATAAGGATAATGAAGTTTTATAAATTCTGAAAGTTAAATCGTCTTTTTCTATCGCTTGTGTAATTTCATGTGGGCATACGAAAAAAATATAGTAATTTTTCAAAAATATTATTGCGTTTAAAAGTTAGATAAAGTTATTAAGTATTAGTTTTAAGATAGTTTTTAGGGCATTAAAATTTGGGCCCTAAAATATGTACCTATAATAGATTACCTACGCATTATTATCACTCAGCCGCACGCTAGTCGCATATTTCGGTTTCGGTGTCGTGTTGCTCATGACGTATAATATTGGACCTGGCAAGGATGTGAGTGCCGTTCGCCAGCGGCTATAGGTGCAAAAAAATGTTGCCGCTACGGTCTTTGATAAATAGTCACAAAGTCTGCGGCGACCCGGTCAGTCTCGCGGCGTTTAAAAATAAAACCGTAAACGCTTAACGTGGTATGTAATGAAAAACTGGGGCGCCGACAACGACATTAATGTACTTTATAGGTAGGTACTGAAAAACTCGCGAATATGTACGACACACTAACGGGCGTGATTTACGTAGAACAGTACGAGAGTGTGATGTACGTGTCCGTCACGTATTATAAAGAAACCTTTAAATACCGGACACTCTCGATCGCCAAAATTGTATCCTCTATAGTCTATTTGGAGGTATCCGCTATTTAGAGTGAGTGTGGAGGTAAATAAAATAATGAATAATATCCAAGTATATCAAAAAACTGATACACATGTTTGTATATATACCTATATATTATTTGTATGCATGAATATACTTAGATGCATTATTATTTAAAACAAAATCAGTTACCGAAGAAGACTCATAATATATGTTATCTCCTACGATGGAAAGATATAGACTATATTAATGTAACAATGTGTAAAAATGAAAAATGTATATTGTCATAACTAATAATAAATAATGATTACAATAAAAATTATTAAAATGTAGCCATAAGAGTGTCTCATAATTCTAGGTGTTTGAGGAAGGATAGGGTAGATTTCACTGAATTATTATTATTATGCGTAGGTACGCCGGGATACTCATTCATATTTCCTCACTATTTTCATTCTTCTTACCGTTTTCAACATGGCCCGAACTTCGAAATAAATATTATACCTTAACACTCGCGCTGTAGTCTGTAATTGATTTCTTGACACAATATTATAATATTATCTTAGCTACAGATACTTCAAAAAGTGCTGTTCGGTATACACAATAGATACTTAGATCAAAATATAATAATTTAAAAAGTTGATTTTTTTAACTTTAAGAACTTTAATTGGTTTGTTTTCTAATAAATTAATGACTAAATTGATTAAAGCATTCGTGATGTATAACTTAAGCTTTTCCATTTAATTTAACATAAATTTAAAACTATATTATTTTAACCATATCACATTTAAAACTGTAATTAAAATAAATATAAAAGTAATTTTTTTTTATCGCACCGTACAACTATAAAATGGTATTATTAAATAAAAATAATTAACAAAGAAATAAATATTTTTGACTTTATCCTTAAATTGTCTTATGTGTTTACCTACGTGTAAGTTCCTAAACCTCTACAACTAGTGTGCAATATGAAGGAATATTATTATGATGAACTTCAATGAAATAAAAAATTAAAAGTTGTAAAATCACTTTTGTGTGATAATTACAAAAATTAACACATTTTTTTACTGATCAATACTGAAATAAACTGAATAATTTAATACTACTGAATAATTATCTGTATATTAATTTTACTTTTAATTATCGAATTTTTAAAATTAAGTATATAATACATATTATTTATGCACTATCAATTTATAACGTTATTGACTTTCGCTTAATTTAACTAACTTAAGCTAAATTTTTAAATTAATTCGACCACTTTCAAAAATAATCCCTTACTTAATTAATATTCAGCGAAACATGTGTGTGTAATTATATGTTATGATTAACGAGCTCGATATATTCATATGATAAATGTACTTCAATATATAAGATAATAGTATGACCAGGACTGTACATTTAAGGGAAGTACATCTTTAAAATATTAGTTGAAGTATCTATAGAATAGATAAGAAATGTTAAAGTAATCAAAAATCAAATTATAATATTGTTATCAATTAGTACATATTAATAGATCTGAATTATTCTTTACAATAATTTACAGATCGGGAAAATGTAAGGTATTGTTGATTTTGTAATTTATTTGTATGATTATTTTTAAAAGGTATTTGATTTTAATCAATTATTTTATTGTTATTTGAATAAGATAGTGTCTTAGATTTTTTACAACCTCTGCTTCGTAAAGAATGAAAGTAGATAATACCGATGTTTGAGAGTGGCATAAATTGTTTACTAAGTGTACATCTTGAGTATTGCCCTGCGTAAAATAATGGTTAAATTTGATTATTAGTACGACGGCAACACACGACAGCAATTGCTGAAAATTATGTATCCGTTGTATAACTTGTAACTCGTGCAGGCGTTCAGCCGAAAACGCTACGCTGTAAATGTGTAATATATGTTAGCTAGCTTCTTTCAGAAACGAAAATTCAATTATCTAAACGTGACCATACATATATTTCGTTTCGTTGAAAGTGATAATAAATCGACAAATTAAATTAAATTACGGCTGTGTTCGCCGTCAGTAGTAAAATAATACTGAGAAATCTACTGTGGCATGTATACATTAAGTTTATATGCGTTTCAAAATCAATTTCCATAGTTTTTTATACAATATACCCGAATAAAATATCCAATATCCCCTTAATAGTCGACAAATGTTTGTATACCGTATGTCTACGTCCGGTCGAAACGATAATATAATAATACGATAATCTTTTAACTTAAAAATCAATATTATTTTCTTGGAACGGAAACTGCGTTTCCGCGGTTTTTAATCTCTATAAATCTAAAAGCATATCGTTTTGTGAAACGAAAACAGTATTTATTATGTCCTGGTTAGAATTCAGCGAAGAAATAAAAATATTTGCGCTATTCTCGAACTGATAAAATGTGCATGTGTTATGTGATCTAATTTCAAAAACTATTGCCAACTACGTTGAACTATAATAAGTGCTAAATCTAAAATTTTTTTATTACATTTTGGACTATGAATAATTGGTCAATACTGTAATTTGAACAATTTCCTACCAACGGAAGCTGCTAAATAAGCATATATTATAGTGCGTGTCTAGAATACGTTCGTGAATTTTTCCTATTAACCGTATTTTTAGATTAAAATCAAATTCAGCACAATATATTATAATAAATAGTGTAGAAATACTTGATATGGAAAATAGTTTTCGTTTGAAGCTTAAAAAAATCGAATAATTAGCATTTTTTTTTCATTTTAATAAATCTTCGATCAGCTATAATATTACACAGGAATGCTAAATTAAACAATTACAAGCGCGTCAAAAGCTTTGAGTGTAATGAACTGCATTCATTTCTATTCTATTCGATTAGATTTCACGTAAAGTCATAATAATAACGTATTCGGATTAATCGGACGAAATATGATAAAGGCAGTGATCGACTAAAAAACTATATTACACAAAATCAGTTTTTGCAGATCAAATTGATTTTGTTTTTTGGTGTAATTTACCGCCGAACATACTTGAAATTGTCCCAAACTACTTATAATAATATAATAATATTCTAAACACGATTAAATTTTCAACATTTTTCAACTCTTTTTGAGTTATTTATAGATATTTTAGCAAGTCGGTATCAACTTTTCCACCTCTTTTCATTTGTATAATATATAAATAAAAGGGTAATTTTAAAAAAAGTTTATTTTTCTTGAATATTATATTATTGTTTTTTTTATTTGTAAATTTACCACAACCGAGATAAAAAAAAGCATGACACAACCCTAGTTTAATTTACAATGAGAAACGTTTCAAAATCTGGTCAAAATGGGTAGACGGTATAATTATCGTAGTATAGTTTGACAGGAACTAACCGTTTTCTCCCACGTTTTATAATTGTATGTATACCAATGAATAGTAAATTATCACTTAGACTTTGATTGATAAACTAATACTAATTGCCATAGGTAAACAAAAATACTATACATTTTATTCCAAATTGTTTGAAACTAATTCAATATTAATTATCCCATTAACTTGATATTTCAAGAACGAAAAATATTTACATTTTAGATAAATACATTTATAACATTTTGAATTTAAATCAGTTATATTTGTTATTTTGTTACGATGTTTACCGAACGAGTTCAGATACGCTAATGAGTAATGACTATAGAACGGTCTAGTCGATACACGTGGGTGTGATTATTTGACAAATATATTTTGTCAAATGGTCCTGTAAAATGAACGGTTATAGATTACATTGAATAAACTAGGCCCGTCGTTATTTTGCGTAAAGGTTTGATACGGTCACAAGATATCAACAAAAATGTCAAGAAAGCATAAAATATATTTTGAAGTTAATTCTGCTGTTCTATATTATATAAAACATGAAATGTACTATCATTAAAATACTCTATTATAGATGCGGGTTTTTTATAAGAGTATAATTATTACAGCGTATAGACGATTTTTTAGGGTATAAGGTATAACTCAATTATATGATACACAAACGAAACGATGCTATTGACATTTGTCATTTAAAAACGAACATCAATAATTTTTACATTTTTAAATAATTTTGTAATCGATATCGTACGCAACGATACATATTAATGTCATGAATAACTTAAAAACCGTTTCAACATGCCGCTAGAGTAGTATACAATATTATGTCAAGTATATATATATATATAGAGTAGTTGTGGTTTGTGCTCTGGACTTTTTTACATCTAAAAAATGTGTTTGTTATTAGTGACTGTCTGTAAGAGCTAAAATATCAATTTTGTTGTTGATGTTGTCGGTCGGTGTACGACGTACGTATATAATACATACTATATAGTACATAATCGGTAGGTAATGGATACATACAAAATGATTCATCAAGTATGCTCACCACAATTTTTCTTTAACAATGAATTTATTCATTTTCTGGTTTTTTGAACTTAATATTACCTATGTACTTATTTAACTTTTTGTACACCTATATGAGTTATGATAATAATTAATAAATCCATAATAAAAGGTTATAGTAATATTATATTAATTTCCAATTAAAAACTTATAAAAACTGTCTAAATATGACAAATATTATTACACATAATAATTAATTATATTTAAATTTCGGTTAAAATTTTTTTAAAAGATTTATAGGTTTATTTAAAATGTTTAACTACTCTGAGACTGCCCTTAGAATTTTGATATAGATTCTTACTTACTTAAATTAACGTTTTCAACAAAAAAATCATTTTTTCATGTAAATAAAAGAAGTTAGTTTTAGGTTTAACCAATCTGAGTATTTAAAAAATAATATGGTCGTTAAGTATACTTAAACATTTCAAAAATCAGAATATTTGAATGAATTTTTAATGGAAAAAATGAGTGTGAACATGCTTGATGAACCACCCTGTATTTGCACATTCACCACACACATACATACATATATATTATATATGCTTGTAATACAAATCGAACCCGGATCAATTTCGATGTAGGTACTCGTCGTCGGAACATTTGCACAGCGACTGACAGGTTTGGTATTCGGGACCGTCTGGTGAAATACGTGACAGAATTTCTCGTTTCGTTCGTATTTCGATTTTCTACACCGCACTTCTATGATACATAGTATAGAGTAGGTAGTCAACACCATATATTATTATTTATTTTTTATTTATTTTTCTTTGCCCGAATGACAACAAAGACACGTCCGCGTGCGTGCGAAGTAAAACCCGTCGTCCCGATCATTGCTGGTTATACTTAAAATAATATTTGATGAATGCCACCCTAAACGTATATGCCGTGAGTACGTAGTACGCAACTCTACTGCAGGATAGGAAATAATATTAACAAAATTCAAATTGAAAAGACGCGTAGTAATCTCACTATACGATAACCAAAAACTAGTCGGTATATACATGGAGGGTAACAATATATATAGGTATTCCAATAGTGAGTATACGGAAAAATATATTGTAATATTTTACCATAATTATATTTTGTATTCGTAATTAAATTTTAAATTTAGTATGAGTATCATTAAAATTGATTCCTCTTAAAAATATATCTATATTAATTTTGCCCATTATTATATCAAAATGTATACCCTATAGTATACATATTATAATACAGTGAAAACTCTTTATAACGAAACTCTTTACAACGAAAAACTCTATATAACGTAAACATTACATAATACTACCATAATACTACCCCATAATACTAACCCTCTCT
>VUJU01004141.1:0-20543 GCA_009835225.1 Aphis craccivora | reverse complement strand
ATAATTCAGTGCCACTAAGTCGTTTAGATTTTTCTTCTAGAGAAAACCTTTCAGGATCAAAAACGTCGGGATTAGTATAATATTTTGGATCATGGTGAATACTGTAAGTCGGTATTATTATTTTTTGACCTTTCTCGATTATTAATGACGAATTCGGGACTTGGTAAGTCTATGTAGCTACTCTAAATAAAACAATAGTTCCGTTGACCTTACGCAATGTTTCTAAAATATAATTTAAAAATATTACATTAATTCAACAAAACAGAATCTCTTTACTTTATTGAAAAATCTATAACTAAAAATCAATAATTTTTAAAACATTAAAGATTTTCCAGAAAGTATAAAAGTATTGTAGTTACCTGTTAAAACCATGTCAGCGTAATGGAGATCCATCAAATAATCGTTACTAAACTCGCCACCATGTTTTTCTTTTGTTCTGTAAATATGTTCACGTAATTTGTCTTGTATATGTTTATTCATAGCTAACTCATATAAACAAAAAGCCAACGTATCAGATACCGGTTCGGCACCAGCAAAATACATTAGAATCGCATTTGAAATTATATCCATTTCTGTAAATTTCTCTGCAAAATATAATACATATTAAAATATTAAATTATATAATATTAAAATTTAAAAGATAATAAATTTTAAACAAAATATTGAACGATCGTATGTATTATAAACATAATTTCCTTACCTTCGGGGTACGAGCTATTATTTAGTACAAGTTCTTTTCTAGCTTGCATAAGTGTCTGTGCCACGTCGTTCCTATTCAAATTGTTCTTTTCTCTATACTCGATTACATTTTTAAATGACGAATTAAAATATTCCATAACTTCCGGCGGGGTTGAACTTATTTTTAAAATACTCAATAATTTTGGTGAAATCAATTGCAACAGGTTGGTAAAAGTTAGTCTAAACGACGATTTAAATAACAATTTCATATGCTTTCGAAATTCGTTGTCTTCGTCTGACATACTACCTAATTTCAAACCGAAAGCACACGTCCCTATGACGTCGGTGGCGTATTTGTTCATGATATCGTGCACGTCGAACTGATCAGTCGTCTTCAATTTCGAATCGATCTAGTTAATCATGTCTTTGCTACATTCTTTAATCTGACTGTGCATCAACTTGAGTTTACCTGACGTAAAACCCGGGCTCATTTTTTGTCTCATGATCTTCCACTTCTGACCATTCGTGAAGAACAAACTGCTCCCCAAAATGTTCACGGATGGGTCCATTTCGAATCCGTGGTCCGTGAAGTGCGCAAAATCTTTGATGAGCACGTTGTTTATGAGTTCCGAATCACGAATCATCAAGTACGGCGTTCTCATCTGGTAAAATCCGCAGATTTTTTTATCCGGAAATTGTTTGTAAATTTTGTCGTACGTCTCGTTTTCGCTATCAAACCCCAATACCATTCTGAACAAGTTGCCGAACAACGGTACCGGTCTCGTATGCGGCAAGTTTGCTTTCTTCCATTTGTCGTACGTGGACGTCGAATAATAATAAAACAGTACACCGATCACTGTAGTGCATATCAAGGTAAACGAATCGAACGGAAAATTGATCGTCCACGAAATCATTTCCGTGAAAGTATATTCGTGTATATCGTTCCCGGTTCTGCGAGCGCGCACTTGTACTCAAATGCACGACTGAATTGCATCTATTAGCGGCATTTTGTCTATGTTATTTTATAGCGTCAGAACGTGCTTCTTGGGATCGTTAACTATTCGTGATTATACTTATTACGTCATGATAGGTACGCACATACAGAGTTTTGCTTCGAGTGCGACTGTCAAGTTTCTATTGAGTATTTTTATAGTGTTGACGGTATTTACTTTTTTAAATACTTCCAGCTTACCGTAGCTTACCCTGACAGTGGAATAATTGTCAAATGAGTTACATAATATGCTTGATTTTATAGTCTTAACAGGCTCGCGTTTTGTTTAACAGCTCAAGTCATTTAACTAAGTTTGAACATTTTTTACTTTTGCGAGTTAATTTTTTTTTTTTAAGTACCTACTTGATTATTGATACATATTTTGAATATTTTGAAATGGGAAACAATGGGTTTATTACATAAAACGTATTATATACTTTATAATTATTAACATTTCAGGCTATCGGGTACTTCTATCAAATTTTTATCTCAAATGCTGGCTTATTGTTGTGAAGTGTATTAGATCACCGTTTTAAATTATTTATGAACTAATATAGATTATTATATTACGTTTAATATTGTTCTACAATAAAGGACCATTGCAAATGTATTCCCTATATTAGATAGTAAGTCACCTACTATCATTGATTATAAATTAGATTAGTAATTTCTAACCTTATTTTTTGATTCCTCTAAAACCTAAACTTAATATTTTGCTAGACTGTACATCTCATTATAACTTTTAAATTTAAATAAAGCAAATTCAACATTTTTTCGCTTACCCCAGGTTAGAAATAAACTTCTATTATCAAAGCTACTATCTATGATATCATATCACTCATATTGTGTACACTCAAAGTTTATGATCTACAACCAAATTCATTTTATTTGATACAGTCAACTTATAGTGAGTTAAGATGACATTAATATACACATTTCTTGTTTTATACGTCAATTCCTTTGACCTAGACTTACATAATAGTACTTATGTACTATGTATAGCCTATATAGGCGCCTGCCTAATACAATTTATTGATTATTCTTTAAACGTCGAACGTCAGACGGTTATTATTATTCATATTTCATTCATATTTATTATATTCTATAAAGCTAGTTGCGCCAGTATAATTAATATAGATGAATATAAAACGTTACCATGGTCAAATTTCAGAATCACTAGAACTACAAAAAATAAGTTATAATTAATTTGTTGTCCATCTTAATGTAATAAATCCATATTCTTTTTGGTACCGGGCATCTAGAACCCTATAAATGTGGCACTTCAGAGTGTATAATATAACAAATTTTAACCCAATACAATTACCTACTTTAAATCATAGGCGAAAATGGGGAGTGTTTAAGAAGTTAATTCTTCACAAAAATTTCATTAGCACCACCAAAAATTAATAATATATATAGTTATATATTATAGACTGATTTATAGCCTTGTAGGTTCATATTGATGTTAAAAATGTTAATACCCTACTGAAATTTTAATGGATTTCCACTTATGCTTAAAACTAATTTTATTTCTAATACAGCATTTATAAATTTATTATTCACGTTGTTCGCAGTAATGGGATATTAGTTTTCTAAAATCTTTTCAATGGTATCGTTTTTCAACAAAGCCGTTTCATTAAATTTTAATAATAACTTTTTTACGTTTTCAACTGGAATATTTTTACACAAGTCATTTTTGGACGAAATACGTTTAACGATTATTTTTTGGATAATAGGTATTATATTTTAGCAACTTTTTTTCTAACAAATTATTTTTATTTATTATTATTTTTTTTTTCATATGATTTTGGTAGAAATATTTTCTGATATTTAATAGAATACTGTAGAAATCAGCCGTATTACATTACACTACATACCTATATTATTTCAATATAACATATTTAAAATCAAACAGCAGCTACAGCACTACACATGTGTTATTCACGTACGTCACTGTTCATTTCAATGGTAACAATCTTATTAGTTATAATAAATCATATATAATAAGCAATACAAATATTATTAATTAGTGTCGATGTGGATATTAAGAAAAATGTAGTGGATGTAACTATGTAAGTATCGTGACCTCTCTCCTTAGTTACTATTTCAAAAATGTTTTTTGTTTATATAAGTTAATTTACATAACGTTGTAATATTTCAATTTCTATAACATACTAACAATACATATATATTTATTATGTTTATCATTTTTTTTAAACTATGCACTTAAAAAATACTAATACTTACTTAATTTATAATATTTTATATAACTGATATAGGTGTGTACTTTGTTTCTAGTCCATTGTTTTCTATATTTACCCTTATGTGACAAATGACAATAGATAATGTTTTAATTTCTCAACTAAATCTGTAAATATATCTACAGAACGTTTGTGTAATGTATACTATCTTAAAATAGCAGCAAAATTCCAATATTTAATTCAGGTTATGTAATATATAAAATTTTTTAATACATTTTTATTTATTAAACATTTTAAATATTCCATTATTGCACATCTTACATTAATAAACTTGAATAAGTATAAAATTTTCATTAATCTAAATAAAGAATTAAGTATATCAATTACATAATACATTTAAGTTAATACTGGTATACAGTCATACAGATAGTAAATATTAATATTAGAAGAATAAATTAAATACATGTTCATAGTTTTAAATTATTTTAGTATGAAGAAATGAATCTGTGACAATCAATGTCACCCAAGAGTAAATTATGAAGTTGCTTTGATAGTAATATCAATTAATAGCACCATTTTATGAACAGGGAAAGATTGAAGAGTTCTACATATATTGATTTTACATAAGAAATTGTTTAGAATTAATTCAATAATGGAATTTTGTTTTAATGTATTTTTCATCCGTACCAAAGGACAATATTCCAGTTCATAATGTAAAAGTCAGCAATAAATAGTTTATTAAAAATGAAAAATTGTTATTATGATATATAATTTCAGCATATTTTAGTTTTTTGTTCAGTCAGAAATTGTCAAAAATTATCCATGTTTTATTTATACTAGTTGATCAAAAGCATTAAATAAAATCATTACTTGATCGTTATAAAGAGAAATATAACCTTTTGAGGTCAAATAATATACAATTATAATTATATAATTATTTAATAAATTATATATTACATAGTATACAATGTAGTAAATTTCAAAATGCCTATTATTATCAATTTTTCATCGTAATTTAAGAATTATCTTCTGTGTCTTCAAAGATCATGTTAAGTAAATCAGGTTTTAAACATTCTTCCACTTGAAGTTTATGCAATGTACCCCATTTAAGAATGGTAGGTAAAAATTGTAACTTTATTTTTTTGTCCAATTTAAATGGATTGTCATTGATATTCTTCCATCTGTAAAAAAAAATATATTTATTTTATTTATGTACACCAAAGTATTTCATTTTTATATCCACACTTAAGTGTGAGTGTTAATTATATAGAGGCAAAAGGATTTTTAATTTGTATTAAGCGTTTATATGCATTTATTATTTTAGTATAAATGATGAAATTGAATTTACTCTAATGATTACATGTAAACATAATAATATTTCATATTGTACCAATACTATCTTACTAATTCAATATTTACTTCCTCTCCAAGTTTAATATTATAAACATTAACATTAAATTAACAATTAATAACACTGTTTTTTTTTTCATATAAACTATTAAATGTTCTTAATTTCTTGAATTTCATAGTTTTTCAATTCTTTTAAGGTTTTTTAATCAAGCAATTATTAAACACCTTTTTTCACATTATTTTTTTTATTTAGTTTTTATAATTATATTAGCAATTGTAATTACTATATAATAAGGTATCTACCTACAAAATTTAAGTTATTATAAGACAATCAAAGTAAAAAATGTTTATGCCTATACATTTTTTTTTATTCCTAAAATACTAGAACATAATATATTATCCATTTATACAAAATTCAAAATCTTAAATTTTTTTCAATTATTAGTGATGTCATTTTTTTGTGAATATTTGATTGTTATTGATTTAAAATGCATAATCATGTACCAACATTTAAGTATAAAGATAAGTTAATTTATTTTAACAATACTTTGAAATTTCATCATAAATTTTTTTTTTAAATAGTTTAATCTTCTTTTTAATCACATGGGAACTGTTTTATATGATATTGGTAGGTTTATTTTATTGTGATGACTGATGATTATATGTATAATATAAGGCAAAAATGCACTTATTTAGAACTTACTCTTCTCTTTTACCAACTTGAGCATATACAATATGTGTGTCTTTTAGAAATTCCTCATTATGTTCTATCTGTTTCTTGATAACTGGATCGGCTAGAATAATTAAATAATTATTAAATAACAAATACTAAATGATACGACAGGTATTAACTCATTGCTATTCAGTCACAGCTGACAATGAACGTGCATGCAATTATAACAGTCGATCACATACCTTCTACACAGTCTGAACACCAACTTTCACCGCTCTCGTTTGGCGTGCCAGTGAAAATTACAAAAATCTGTCGTTTGGATTCCTCCAGTGTTTTCACGAGTTGGACAAACTCTTCATAGTCCTTGGTATGGTGCAAGAGGACCATATTCAGTATATTTAAAACGGATTTATGTAATAATATACACAGAAAACCAATAGCGAGATCACACGACTAAGCTATGTGGGCGTGTCATCAATCGGCTGCAATTATTACGATATTATTACGACTTATATAATTATTAAAATTAAAGTAAATAATAATATAAGCGTTATTGTTATAGTATCACGAATTCGCGATAGGTATTCGAAAAATCGAGACGGGGTATCAGGTAGGTATGTGAGCTGATTGTGAAATACAATAATTATACAAAAATGATGAATATTTTATTCAACGTACGTAATCGCCGGCAGGACAGGTGGCTCGTTATTATTACACCTAAATATCTAATAATTCAAAAATATTATACATTAATTATACGTACAACATTACACGATTTACACGTTACCAATTTCAATTAATATCAGCGTTACTTGTTGTCGTCGTTGTTGTTGTTTTCGTGTGTTATCTCCCGTGGTGATAGCGACGACTTGGTGGGGGGGCCTCGCAATTCGCATAGTGCTGTCGCTGTGCTGCTGTTCAGACCTTGGGCATGTCTGGGTTGTGGCGCGTAGGTGCATTTCCCCCCCGGTGACTGGGTTTATCAATAAATTTTCGTACAAGAGTGAGACTTCTGCTGCGAAAAAAATTTTCTCTCTGCAGCCATCGTCATCCGGACGGTAGTAGCCGATTGTTCGTGAGTGTGCGTGTGATAACGTTCACTTCACACTACGTCCAGCGGTGTACCAGTTTTTTTTTCTCTGTGCAGATCTACATAATATATCAATATATGTTCTTTACAAACTCGTGAGTAGTAACAATTCAATGTTTATATTGTTTAATTTTGTTTTCATTTTTTTTAATTGGAAATTATTATATTATATTAATGCAATAGATGTTTAATCACATTCGATAATTGGTTTCACGTTACCCGAGTCCCAACAGACCTCGCTTTAATGTTATATCGTTATAAAACCACAGTACGATTATAGCATTAATCGTCACTATTTTAACGAATCACCAGTGAATACACGTAGGTGAATCTTAAAGGTTTATTCCATTTACTACTCTCCAGTCACGTCTGCGTTAATTCACGTTGCATCAGTTTTTTATTTTTTTTTATTATTGTTTATATTAGACTACCTACCGTAATATTTATTGTTCAATATATATATATGTAGATAATATATACATATATTTATATATAATATATACATATTTGAGTACGCGGAACTTAGCTCAGTTCTTGATGTCATCATTCTCGATCAGTTCCGGTCGCCACACGTTGTATGGTACCAAAGATAACTTGGTGGACCAAGATTTTAATTGGCATTGTTATAATAACTTTAACAACCATCAAAAGGTTCGTCTACTACCCACAATTTGAAATGTAAAACTGTCTTTGACGTTAACATTTTAATCTAACATATGTTGGTAATGATTTCTACAGTTCTTGAGACTTGATGTGCTTCGATATTGGATATGTAGCAGCCTAATTTTCTTCATGCATGAATGGATTGATTCAGTTGGTTTATGATAAATAATAATAGGTTTTACGCCATAAAAAAACTATTGATTGTTGATTTTTTTTTTTTAACTTATATAATAATATAATATATATAAATGTATATTTAGTTAACAAGAAATTTAAAAACAATATTTGAGGTGTGGTTAACTCATACCAAATACCTACCTATATAACCATGGTGGCATGGTCAATGAGTTATTTTAAGCTAATTTTTAACCACAAGCAGTTTATTATGTAAACAATTTCAGATGTTCTTCACAAACTTGTTTTTGTTAAAATGTATTTCTTAATCAAGCATTAAAGATCTAAACTAGACTAAGCGACTAATAAACTAGTTCTAAATTACTCTTAAACATTTAATACATTAGTAGTTTTTTATTACCTACTGAATATAATACCTAAGGTGTTGGTATTTAAATATCCATAAGTTTATTAAAATAAAAAAATTATACCTGGTTAATTAACTTAATTGTTTTATTTTTTAGAAGTGCAATAACATGTCGCAGTGCGACGTTACAGAAGCTGGTGTCCCGCTCAACTCCCCTGCCTTTCTTTCTTGGCGTAAACTTCAATTAAGTAGAGCTAAACTCAAGGCGTCTAGCAAAACATCGGCACTTTTGTCAGGTTTTGCTATGGTATATCAAAATATTAATTCTCATAAAAAAATAAAAAAAAAAATGTTTAATTATTTAAAAACAAAAACTTTTTATAGGTGGCAATGGTAGAGATGCAAATAAGTGATGATTCTAAAGTACCAGAAGGAATGCTTGTTGCATTTGCTGTATGTACCACCTTACTAGTTGCTGTTCACATGTTGGCTTTAATGATAAGTACATGTATTTTACCAAACATTGATGCTGTATGTAATCTCCATTCGGTAAGTCTTGTACATGAAGCTCCACATGAACGTCTACATTGGTACATAGAAACTGCATGGGCATTTTCTACACTTCTTGGTCTTCTATTGTTCCTAGCTGAAATTGCCATACTATGTTGGGTCAAATTTTATGATATATCTAAATATGCAGCATGGTCCGCTGTTATTATGTTGATCCCTGTTCTAGTGATATTTTTAGCATTTGCTATACACTTTTACCAGTCTATGGTAGCCCATAAATATGAAGTGACTGTGAGTGGTATTAGACAATTGGAACTTCTAAAAGAACAAATTGAAGCTGGTGATTTGGAACGCACAAATGGATTGTTACTGAATGCACCAGGCACACAGATTGTTTGACAGTGCCGTTAAATGAGACAAAAGTCTTAAGTACCCGTTTAGTTCTTAAAATAAATTTATTATGGTGCTTTATTAAACAAAATTTTAAAAAATGTTCACATAATGAGTTACTATGTTTGACTTATTATCTTGACTGTTGATCTATATATATATTTTTTTTTTTACTATTTGCCTTATATCTTACCTATCCTATAAATTTTGTTATTTTAAAGATTTAAAAAGCTACAAGCTATACATAGTATAATATATAATATTTTATTTTTTATTATTTTTCATTATACAGCTCAACATTTCCTAGACTAATTGTAAAATTTTAAGTTTTATGTTAAATTGTAAATATTTTACATTATTTGTAATATAATTTATATTGCCAATCTACAAATTAAACTTTATTTAGTAACTATGTTATGATGTTTTCAATAATTTACTATTTACAGTTATTGGTTTTTGATCAAATATGTTTCATAAATATTAAGAATGTTATAATTATACTAATTCATTAAATGGCTACCCCTTGGCTATTATTTATACTATATTATGTTAATTTTATACAGCTTAATAATTTTCTAAGAACTCTTTCGTTTGATTTAGTATTTTAAATTATAACATAATATAATATTAACCATTAGGTAAAGCATATTTTTAGTTTGTATTTTTTACCATATATTTTTATTATTATTATTTGTCTATGAATATTTTCTGATCACATCTGCTACACAAAAAAAGATTTATAGCATTTTTTTGTATTCAATGTACAATAATTGTTTTATATCATTATTGTTATTATTATTTTTACTTATACATTGTTTTTATTTTCATGTGATTTAATTATTATACTTACAATATTATAGTATTGTTCAGATAGTTCTCTGTTATATAATATGTGCATAATATATATTTATCTATAAGGAAACAATGATTTCGACTCATTCCATTTATTAAAATTATCCATAACAAATCTATACTTGAATCTAAGGATGCTTAACTATCATTTAATGAATGTAATGTAGAATATAGTATATGTACTTATTAGAACTTTGTACAACTCAAGATTGTTATGTATTTTATATGCAAACCCAAATGGTAAGCAATAATAAATGTTAAAGTATAAAAATTGCTGTTTTGTTGTGAAGGGTTCAATTTTAATTAATTATATTATGACACAATATTAATAAGTAATAATATCTTATGAAATAGTTTTTCTTTCAATTATTTTTTATTTTTGTACTAAATGAGTATTTTATATGATTAAATACAAATAATACAATGATCTATTAAAGTGGCTTTACTAATTATTACAATTTCTATATAAAGTTAAGTAATATTTTATCACTATTACTGTTTTAATTATAGTATCTATAGCTGTAATCACAGTGGTCTTTTGTCAACAAATTGTTTTTTTTTTCATTTTTAAGCATAATATTTTCCTAAACTATAAAATACTTATAAAATTGTTAATATAAATAATGGGTGAAGATGAATAGAATAAAATAAAAGAGTAGCTAGAAAAATGCATGGTCTGCTGTCTACTACTCTTTTAATGTCATAAAGATAAATAGAGTTTATTGAACTAGGTACTAACTTTAATGTATCTTTATTTTCATAAAAATGTTATTCTTATTATGAAAAAAATATATGGGTTATCATTCGGAAAATTAAAAATCCTTGTTCACTGATAAAAATAAAATAATTATTTGTGTTATCATCAAATATTATGTTGAAAATATAAAATAGGTAACACTTCAAACACACACAAATCTACTAAAACAATATTGCCGTAATTTAAATTGATTATCCCGTATCCATATGCATAACTGTTATTTCCCAAGAATCTACCAACAATTATTTTTATCACAATCACTTATTTTCTTCAATTAATATTCCCAATTATATCAATTGGTATTTGGTCCTCATGACCGTGTTGATTCATCATGAATTGATGTAATTAATTATAATATAATATTGTTTGCAACGTGTTGTTTTAAGTTTACTTTGGTTGTAAAAAATAAGCAGATCAGTTTTGTTTCTATGTAATATGTATGAATATGAACCTTGTTAGTAACTATAATTATAAAAAAAATAATAGTAATTAGCACTAATAGTTGCTAATAACCACGCGTATTACGTCAATACTGTGTAATTAATCACATTTCCAGAAAAACTTTTTAGATGTTAGGTTGTTGTATTGGCTGTACACTATTTTTTCACATTATGAATACGATTTGTTTTTGTTCTTCGTTGATAAACGTCACGAGTCGTGACTTGTGACTAAAGTAAAACACATTTCTCGACAATCTCGGCTGCCTACGAGTCCCGTGCTTGTTTTAATATTACACACATATTTTAATGTATTAAAATCGTCGTTTTTATGATATTGTTTTTAACCTTATTAGTTATTATCGTCATTATGATTATTTAACTTATAGGTACTTTATAAATTCATATACCATTGCCTTGTGCCCTTGTTCAGTTGTTGGTTTTGACTTTCAGACGGTACCTATATAAAATACAGATCTCGTCTCTTGCAGTCTTGCGTAAAGTAAATGAGTAATACCTATTACAAATCGTATAAAATCGAATACGTACGTTATACGATTTATTATTCAGTCCGTATGAACAATAATTTAATGATTCGACAAAAATAACCGTGACGTTAAAAAAACAGAATTTTTTAAAACCCGTTTTACGAAAAAAAGAAATCCTAAAATCGTTCGTCTACCGGTCGCCGCCTTAATACCTCGGCCGGTAAACAATCTACAAATTACACTATTATTATTTATATCGTCGTTAAAATTTAAATCATATAGTGTAGGTATATACTAAGATTCAAAACATGTTTTTTACAGCGGTCGATTGCAAACGCGTCGTTTGAAAACTTTGTCGACATTGATTATTTTTTGTTCGGCCGCCATCGTCGTTGTTATATTTTACGAATCTCGATTATTATTAGCGGGGGTGTTGCCTGCACGCTGTATACCTACTCGGAAGTAGTGGTGTGCGAATATTATTATAACAATGCATCATAGTACGTCTCTTCGGTTTTTTATTCTCTCCGTTCATTACCATATACACCTATTGTTTCGTGTAATAAATAATAATAATAACGCGCATTGTTTAACTCCACAGGACTACCCGTCGACCACCGCCGAAAAGGGAAAAACGCGATAAAACAATAACGACGTTCTCAGGGTTGCCAGAGTCCTCGTGAACGACGCAAAAGCCAAAAAGCGTATTATGTTCCCATGACGTTAATGACCAAAAAAAAAACGGTTATCGCCTATATCGTACTTAGGTGGACGGCGGCTAAAAGGCTGCTGGATGCGGGGTACGCTCTCTACAACTAGTACGCCATTGACCGTGGTCGTGGCGACGGTTGCAACGGCGCGGAGGGGGTGCGTTTTGGGCTGTATGCGCCCCGGTGAGAACGCTGCCTTGACGGCGACAATAACAAAACGCTTGTGCGGCAGGCCCGCCGACCGACGAGCATTGTTGTAGTGAGCTGTGAGCAAAGCGAGTTGTGAGTACTGCTGAGCGTCGCGCCGCCGCCGCTCGGTCGTCGTCGCCGGTGTTGATGTCATTGTTGTCGCCCGGCCCGCCGCCGTGTGCGTGCGTGTGACACGGCGAGTGTTTTTTCGAAGCAACCTTGGGAAGCGGCGGCGGCGACAACGACGACCGGGTTTTTGTTTTTCCCGATGTACAAACGGAAAACATTATTTTGTTGATCGAAATCCGGTGCGCATGCGCCGCGACAACAACGCGCCGCGGCCGGCAGTTGTTCACTAAACATTGTTTTATAACGTGAACTAAACCCAAGGCCGGTGCAGTTTGCCATCAACCATCGAAACGCGCGCCCGTTTCCGTTGATCGTTCTGCTGCCGTTGTGCTCCTCTCGCATCTTCACTACTTCTTCGTCGTCGTCACACCACGACAATAACAATTATAATTTTGAAACAATATCATCGTTACGATTAAATTTTAAAACTCCCGCCGACCGTCGACGTTGTTATTATTATTGTTATTTGTCGGTATAACCCTCCGTCCTATTACCGACCCCGCATGCGCGTCAACCACCACTCGAACCGTACGAAATTCGAAACGAAAGCCCAACGGTTTTTCACTCTCGTCCGTCGCACATCGACGGAAGTCGTGCGGCGCCGGTGGTGGTGGTGGTCCGCGAACCCTGTGCCGGCCGGGCCATGGAGTGGTACCGAGAGCAGACCATCCAGCTGATCGACTTGTTCCGGGACCGTCCGGCCCTGTGGGACACGAGTTCGGTGCACTACCGTAACAAGCGCATGAAGAACGAGTCGCTGGAGCAGATCAGCGCCAAGCTCAAGTGTCCCAAGGAGGAGATCGCCAAGAAGATATGCACGTTGCGCGTGCAGTTCAGCCGGGAAAACGTCAAGGTGAAACGGGCCCGGGAATCCGGCGGCGCCGCTTACAACCCCAAGTGGTTCGGCTACCAACTGCTGTGCTTCCTGAACGATCAGTCACGGTACTCGTCGCAGCCGATCAACAACTGTTCGACTGGCGCCGGTGCAGCCCCGGGGGCGTCCGGAGCCGTGCCCGGCGGTGCGATCGCGCCAAACGTGAGTATTATATTGGTGTCTATATCGATATAATATTATACTATATCGACGGTATTTCACTTTTTAACGATGATTATTACCGCCAAAACCGTGGATGTATTGAGTTAAAGGCCTATAGACCAATGATACGATTGATCGACGATAATCGTCCGATGGTTTCTTTTAGTAGAGTCGTTGACGGGGGACCTAACGGCGGTAAATCTATAGAACGCGATTGAGATTTACTCCCCTCTAGCTATTTATAGACACGATGCCGTCTGTACAATCGCGTACGGTAGTGTAAGTCGCTTAACCTGGACAGACATTAGTGGTCGTCTAATCGAAGTATAATTAAAGATTTTTCGTCTGTACAACGACGTGCAGGTAACGGTAATATTTACCTAATAGTTTTGTTAATTTGAGAGGCACTGCAATATTAAAAAGTCAGCCCCTTTTAGAATATGTACGGTGTCCGTATATTGTGACTAGTCCCGTTTTGATATATTTTTAGCCCTTCAGAGTCGAAAATCGTAGTTTGGTAGATGTATATTTAATAATATATTGTACGATTTTCGATTTTAGCTGATCAGTGAGCGGGTAATTAAACTGAAACAAAAACCGAAAATTATTTCGGTTAAATTTATATTTTTTTTAACCGCGGCGCCCGGACGCGGTGAAACGCTCGCAACTTGCATCGCTAATCGCACTGCTTTGTTGTGTACAGTGTACGTAGTTACCGTTACTATTGCGAGTTTGCGACGCTTATCGCTTTGCGTAGACAGCGCGACGCTTGCGCTTGACGATATAGTATCAGACCGCGCCGCTCGCCCGGTCACCACGAGTGCAGGCCGCAGGGTGATTGTTCCGTCCGTTTCCGAGTTCGGGGTTGGATCAAGACGATAACCCTGCGCTCGCCAAAAGTTTATATTCGCGAGTTATAACTTATAAGCTAATTATTATATAATTCGTATTTTCTGAAGTTTTCTCTATTTTTGTGTATATTTTTAGATGAAGTCTTATTTGTATAAGACTAGAGTAATAATATTTATAATACAAAAAAAAACCCAATCATATCCTCAACTTTAATACTAATTAGTAATTACCTACTTATATTTTGTACTGTAAATAATGTCTATACATACATTATAATATAGACAATACTTGAATATTTTATAATTGAGGTAAATAATGTATTATATTGTTGATACTTAGACACGCTTAGATAATATATTGTGTTGAATAAAACTGCAACAAACTAAATAAAAACGAGGATATTTGTAAATGTTCGTTATTGTAGTTTCGAATCGACTATAACATTATATTTCTATATTAAGTATAAAACAGTGACCCAATATACCAATGATAATATAGTTTTTACTGTTCTGTATAACTGATACGTTTAAGAAAACTACCATAATCTTATGTTCAAGTTCAATCTTTTATGCAGAACTTTTTAAACTCATTCAGCCCTTAAAAGTTAAAATTAATATTATGTATAGTCACAATTCACAAACATACAATATTTGTCAGCTAATTAACTAGCTATGATTAGTTGCTATTTACTTGTAACAAAAACACGTAATTATTCTAAAAATAATAGCGGTAAATAGATATAAGATGTATTTGTTTTTGCATGCACAATTCGACGACAGTATGAAAGTATAATTATTTAAGTTTGCTATGAAAAAAAAAATGTATTTATGATAAGCGTATCGATGTGCGTAAGACTGCGAGCTTAAAAATTATTTATTGTGGTATAAAAGACTGTAAAATCATCGCGTTCTACTTTTCAAGAATAACATAATTTCCACTGGTGTGTTTAGTTTTAGTACCCACTAATAAACTGCTAAAGTTTAACAACATTATTACACTCGTACACGTTGTTATAAATATACATATTATTTTGATAATGTAGTTAAAAATCTACCGACAAGGATACCCGGAATTTTGTGTTATAATTCATTCTAGTAAATGGTAAAGTATGCGATCTACCATCGGTTTTTGCGGTTTGCAGTATTTCTCCCATAATATTTCTGAACTTTATTATAGTTATGATTTATGATGTTCATCAATATATACAGTAATATTAAACAATAAAATTGATGTTGGCAAATAAACTTTTATTATTGAATTCCTATTATTTAAATTTCAAACCAATTATATGTGAATATATAATAATATATATATATACTTGAATTTGACTTAAATCTAAATTTATGTCATTACGTACCTATTGTAAAATTTCAAAAACATAAAATCGTTTATTTTATATAAAACAAATAGGAAGTCGTACACATTTTTTTATGATTATATTATAGCATTAAAATTAAAATATTATGTAATTAATGAATTCATTAGGTATACTAAAATTTAAAATCTAATATAAATGTAAGTAAATTTTTTTGAAACAAATTTTACAAAAAAAAATAAACAGAGCATCTCATAAATTCTAGATTTTCCAGAAAATGTCCGTAGTCATCTAAGCTTAAATTTAATAAATTATATTTTTAGAATACTGACAGTGAAGTAACTCCTTTGAAACATGCCAAAGTTTTTTTGACTTTACAATAATAAAAAGTTTTCTTTTATCATAGTTCTAGTCATGTTGTCAAGTTAATTACCACAAAAATTGTTGTATTTTCCTTGGATAATTCCTCACTTGATCGTTATCCACTTTTGGAGCGTTGTATAATTTTATCATGAATAATTTGAAATAAAGGATTGGTTTTTTAGTATTATAAATTCCATATTATTACAGTAACCAGCTCAATGAGATGGCCAAATGTTAGAAAGTCAATTGGAACATACTATTAATTTCTGATGACACATCTAAAATCTTGCAGAAAAAGACGTGTCGTCAGAAACATTAAATACCTAATTAAAATATTCTCATATTCATTATTTTTCCATCAAGTTTGTCAGTTTTTGCTCGATAAATACTCGTATGTTCGCTTGTATCGCATATTATACATTCAATAGTCGTTGATGTTTGGATCATACTAGCACAGCTTTTTTAAGATCCCATATGCTGCTCATCAAGCAGTCGTTTTGTTTGAAGTATAACATGATTTAAAACACATTTTTCAACTTATTCTGAATTCCGTCTCTTTCGTGTGGCTGAAACCGTCGACAAAAGTCGTTAAATTCTTTTTCAATCACTCTATTTTTCTAAACATTTTCCAAAGATTTTATCATTTCGATTTTTTCCTCAAACGAAAACTGACAAAGCGACGTAACGGACGTTTTCACACAACTGATGCCTAACCTAATCATTATAAACTAAACAAATACCAAACCTTGTAATAATCATGTTTATATAAAATGCATAAATCATAAAATTGTAATAAATATCTATATAGCCAAAGATAATGAGCAAAATATAACGAGTGGGTGGTATGAACCATTTTTAGCTATTTTATATCGGTTTAGACCAGTACATTATTTTGATTACCAATGTAAAATTATACCATTATAAAAAAAAATTGAAAATAAATAAATATTAAATTGGTAAATAACATGTTGATTTTTTTTTAATATTAATAAATTAATTTATATATAAGTTTAAAATAAATTAACGTTTATGAGTATATATTTTATAAAGTTTATCTAAGTTTAAAAACGCCTGTAAACTTTTAACACGAGTAAACACGCGGCTTCGCTACAGTCAGGGTTCAAAATACCTATTGTATTTGTTTAAAATATTTTTTTTTAATTTTCTCTTACAATGTTTTAAACAAATTATAAAAAATACTTAATTTGTTTCAAGTGTAATTTAAGTTTGTTATAAAGTAACATCATTCTTATATCCTAAATTCCTAAATTATCTCCACCAGTGGTGACCAACCTCTTTTTTTACCGAAAGCCATAAAAAAAAATATATATCGGTGGGCTAATAATTTTTAAACTTTTTCTTTTAATTGAATATTACCTATATGTTATTTTAAGCACACAATACAGGACCTATGTACAGTGTACACTGTGTACAGCGTACACCTATATAGACTGCTAGTATTGCGACACAAGGTCATGTCTGTTTAACACATTGACTATTTTAGTATAAAGTCAATGGTTTAACAGCGTAATTGACAATAAGAAAAGGGAAATATTCATTATATTAAATTTAAAAACGCTACATTTTTAGAAAATCTAAATTTCCTTTTTTATTAATTTAGTGGGCCGTCACCACTGATTTATAATACATATGTTTGTACATGCCATGATCTGCTGCAAAAAATGAATATTTTATAGAAAAACTGACGAAAAAATTGTATGTTTATTATTTTTAAACGTTTTAAACCTTTATCTATACATTTTTTAACGTACAATATATTATGGGCTCGTACCACGACTTAACGTTTATCTCGTTGTAATTGCTGCTCGTTGTAGTGATTTACTGACATACTTTCGAATATGTATTGAACATTAGCGTAACTAGGGGAGCTTTGACTTTCTGTACGTATTTTTAGCTCCTTCTAGATAAAATCCGAATCCTTGCATTAAGAAAAAACTACCATGAGTTCAATTCGTAAAATATTAGACAGTTATAATATGTACCTTAGTACCTATATATAATATATTAATACTGGAGATTTACTTTACTTAGTTTATATTTAAGAAGAATTACAACATACATCAGATCGACTATAACTCAAAACAGATTCGGTAATCTGATTACAACAATTATAGAAGTAGAATTAGGTATCTATTAAAAAAAAAAAAAAATAGTAAGATTTCGATAATGATATATCAACTATACAGTCTACACCTCATAAACATTTGCATCTAAATATATTATAATCTTATACTTACAATTATAAAGTGTATATATTATAAATTATAATTGATTTACTGTTGTTTACATCTTATTTTTAATAACTAAGGGAGAGCATTTTTACTCTACAGTTTATTTTTAACTTCGGTTTTGATTATTTTTCTTAGTCCCTGTTATCACTACCAAATTATAGTGGTGCTAATAATTGTGGAATTTTATACTTTATCCCTACGGTTTATTTTAAATTTTTGTTACTCTCGCAATATCATAATACCTACATACTATCTGTATAATCTAACCCAGCTTCACCCGGAATTTAATTTCTATTTCTACCCTTTCGAAAGTATTTTTTCCCTTTAAGGTAGAAATGAGGACATTGTGAGTTGTGACAAATAATATAAATATTACTAATTAATAATTATTTTATGTTTATCAGCAACAGATACTTTTCAAAGCTCGCTTAATACCCATGTCTATTTTAAATAAATATAATATGTTAGGTAATTTTAAATACGATTAATAAAAAAATATTTAAACAAAAGTAATTCCTACTTATATAAGCAAGATTAATATACATTTGTTTTGCCACCCTAACCACCACCATTTCCCAGAAAAAAATCTGAAAACTTGGTAATAAATATAAATTGTACCTATTAAGTTATATAGACAGGTCATAGCATTTTTACCTTTCTCTTACACCTACATAACTAAAATTACACCTCTGTACTACTTCCCAATTTAACAAAATACGTTACACAAAAAATTAGAAATAATGTGCATAACTTTTTTGATTTTTATATTTTACTATAACTTCCTCCGGAGAACGCGCTAAGAACTTGGACATTCGAAAAATTTGACGTTGACCGGTTAATCGGTCCAAATATCTTTTCAGTATGTAAATACTCCAACAAAATTTCTGAATTATATTGATATATGAATTAATGAAATGTATCGGTAGTTAATTTCATAAAAGTTATCGAATGCAAAATATATCTTCTTAGCCAGTATTTTTTATTCGTTTCGTTAGACATACTTAATACATTGGTTTATTTATTCACTTTTAAAAAATAAAGGGTGTCTGCTTTAAAATTGCTGTCCATTAAATTTTAACACATGTTTAGGTATATATATTATATATGTATGTTTTTAGTTTCCTACCGTCGCAATTTATTTTAACAAATAATAAATGAGTTTTATATAGATTTTAATGATCGTTAAATATTGTGGTGTCTTTGTTTCGTTTTCGTTGGTATAAAAGAATAAAACTAAACATTTACTACGTTTTACAGTCTCCTATAATCTTACATTTTTAAATGTCTGAGGTAGATAAAATTCGAAAGAGGGTTTGTAAAAATTATATGAAGACAAATTTTGGAATTAAAACAAATTCGTATTATTTAATTAGTTAATGTGAGTACCGGTCATCTTCTTTTACCAAAAAAATCAACAAATCTTAACTAGCTCAACTTAAATACATTTAAAGTTTAGATACTCAAAGTGAAATGGCGCGTGGCCAAAGGTATCTAAAAATGTTGGTTTACCTCTCCATCCGTTTTAAATGTAAATACTTTAAAACTACTATTTTAATTTTTAATAAATCAAAATTTTCTGAACAGTATTCTGTCAAATATAGAAAACGTAAAAGATTAAAATGATTAAAAATTATGATGCAAAATAAAAATTTTGTTTTTTAAATGAATAAGATTATTGTTAATAAAATATTTTCGATAACATTGAAACTTTTCAAGGTGATCAAAGCTGTTAATATAACCACTCTGTATAATATTTCAGGCAGTATTCATATAAGTATTAAATTTTCATTTATGAATTTTGTAGGAACATTTTCAAAATATGTAATTTTATTATAATTGTGAAATTAACCATAATTATTCCTTAATTATTAGATATCTTAAAGTTTATTGATGGTTACTATTTACTAATAATTAATAATCGTTGATATACAATTGGTTCAATTCTTAAATAAACAATGTTATGCGTGATTGGTTGATTGGTCTTACGATGTTCTAAATTAAATTGGTTTATTAATAGTAATAATTAGTAAATAAACAATTATTAAAAAATTAACAATTTGATGAGGTATTATAGGTATTAGGTATATATTATAAATTTTAACACACGCTAATTAAATCCTACTGCATTAGTTGTTT
>VUJU01004140.1:0-20543 GCA_009835225.1 Aphis craccivora | reverse complement strand
GGCGTTTTCCGTCGAATCGAAAATGCGTTGGTTTATATCGGAGTAGCTAAACACGACGGACGTACCTAATACGCCGCGTTTTAATCCGCGGCGGAAAACGCCGGACGGCTTGCGTTTTGAGGACGAACAAATACGGAACAATAAAAACGCAAACTCTTAATTTTACATTGTTTTAAATTAGGATGGGCTATACTGGTGACGGAAAACGCCGTGTATACCTCCGGCCTAAGACAACCCATTTATAGCCTATATAGGTACATTTTCTGATTTCTGATTATACAGTAATTATCCCTAACCTAACCTTGAAGTGTTGATATTTTGTTCAAAAAATAAAAAATTAATTAGTATCACCTTTAATCAATGTCCTATGGAATATTAATTAATAACCTACATTCACAAATCCTAGTACCCTATCTCCAACTGTAGGGGTGTCATATGCTATCTACACAATAAATGTTATCTACAAATTGCTATTTACGTATATATGTTGACTTCTGCCCACGAATTAAAATATACTGGATACCCAACGACCTATACAAACAACCATTTTTTTGGGACCTAAATTGAATCGCTAAAACAGCTGTTGCAAACTACACTTAGCGCTTGTAATCATATTAGTGGCGACTTTTTGCAAGATAATTTACCGTCAACGTTTAAATTCCACGAATTAAATTAATAACTTCTAGGAAATATATATATTATATAGTTAAATTCCTGATTACAACGACATTAGTATATTTTGAATTCCCTTGAATCGCTCGTAGTCCTTTGCACATGAGAAGTCACTTTGGGAGCTCCTTATCACCTCTCGTTGGGAATCCAGTATATTTTGATTCGTGCTTCTGCTTGTCCATTTCATAGTTTTAGTTACTTTCATACCATGTGCCCAATACAGGCAATACAGGAGCGAATTTGGAAAATTTGCGCCCCGAGGAAAAATATTTTTGCCACCCCAACCCCCTCAAAAAGAAAATCAAAAAAATAATTAAATATGTATGCAAATTTATTAGAAACCATTCAAAATAATTTTTTAGGTTAATTTTTTTATGCCATTTTCAATATTTATGATTTCTAATGCATTTAATCTTTCCTCTTTTATATTTGATTGTAAATATGATTTTACTCATTTTAGAGCTGAAAAAAATCATTCAGTGTTTGATAGGTACCTACCTAAAATTATAATTTTTAAACTACAAATATACTATATGTATAGTGTATAGACATTATTCATTTTAATTATTATTATTCTTTTTAATAAATATTTACAAAAACTGTCGCAGGAGTAAATCTGTCGCTGGGGACAACTGCCCCCTTTGCCTCCCCCCTTCAATGCGACACTCACCCAATACCATACGAGCTCTACTATCTGGCATAAACTTAGGATAAATAATATTTGTAGATAGCATACGACACCGCTATTATAAGTTCCAAATATTAAATCAACGACTTCATCTTCTTAGACCCCTAATTTGTTCAAAAATAAAAAATAAAACGTATTTATGATAATATACGCAGCACCTTTACGATTAATCTAGAACACTGTCACACTGAATAAAATTGTGTGCCTCTACTAAGTCCACAAATACTAAAACCATACAGGATACAGGTATTCCAATCGATGTAAGGAAATAACTTCAGCTCCATGAGATATTACAATACATTATTCGCTCAATAAGGACCTTTACATTCCAACTTCCACGATTGTTATTGTTACTTGCAAAACTTAAAAAGGGTTCAAACTACTCAAATCCTACTATCAATATCCTATCTTCCAGAGAGATACCAGGTCCACCCTGAAAGTAGACGTCTGAAAAGAAGCTGATTTAGAAACTGATCATAGTATCATCTAAATCCTTATCATAATCATTTTAACTAGGTTTTGCCATTGGGCATCTTCCTCAGTCACGAGTACCTATCCACGAATCATATATTCAATACGGAATAGATTTTTTTATAAAAAATTAATTAAATATGTTATATGTATAGGTAGGTAGTAACTATTGTAGTATTGTGTAATCATATTTCTAACATGATATATTAAATAGTAAATAGGTACATTTGTACTTGTACAGCTAACCAGCTGTCTATAAATAGTAGGTATATCTACGCTAATAGACGAGTAGGTATTCATATAACTATAATATAATTACACAAAACATAAGTATACACTTAAGTAACTATACAAAATTACAATATTTATTTCATTATAAATTATAATATAATATGTATACAATTAATATGTATAACAAACTTTTTGAAGTATATGATATAAACTTCTACCAACATCAAATAGGTATCATGTATGATAATTTACGTACGTGCCTATGTTCTAAATAGGTTTGACGTTAAAATGCTAAATGTTGATAACTTTGTGCACGCATCCAATATGCGTTTTCAGATGCACTTTTTGCCTGAAGAGCTTATTACAAAATGGGCAACTAAACTCTGGTGGTACATTATCGCAACTCATAGTATGGCTCTTCAGATGATGTTTGAGTTTAAATGTACGGGTGCAGTTCTTGCAAATAAATTGTGGCTGAACTCCGCACTCATATTTCAAATGGCTTGCTAATGAATGTTTGTTTTTGTAGCTACGACCGCAATTTTGTGGACATGGCCATTTATGGTTGAAAAAGTGACCTAAATTAAAACAGTTTGTCATATGTTTAAAAAAATAGGTTTATATAATATGTATATTGTATATTGTATAAGGCAGTGGTTCTTAACCTTTTGTAGATCACGGACCCCCGATGAACATTTTTTAGATTCCGTGGACCCCCTCACCATTTTAATATCTTTTTTTACATCTCATGTTAATATTACAAAAATTATAATAAACATTTATAATTATATCTTGTCACGACATTTTAAGGCTGCCATGGACCCCAGACACTAATATCGCGGACCCCCAGGAAGCCGCAGACCACAGGTTAAGAACCGCTATTGGTATTGCCTTATATAGTTTTTTATTTTATATTGTGTGAATAATGAATGTTAGATGAGTTTTGTAAGTTTTAGGATAAATGCATTACACATAAAAATAATAAGCAGTAGGTACCTATATTGATGATGTACGATGAGTCAATGTACCTAATATTAATATATAATGTATACGTATAGAACTATATTATACTAGGTGATTTTTTTATCGTTGAACACTTTGAATACAATAGTATACAAAGTGTTCAACGATAAAAAAAATCACTCTGTATATATATATATTAAAATTAGGTATACTATTATATTATACTAAGTATTTTACCTATTTTTATAATAGGTATAATGGTCATTACAAGTAAAATTAAGAGGATGCCATACCCGCATATATTATCTCCGTCATACAAGTACTGCCTAATAATACCTAATAATTATTGTCAATTTACGCTCAGCAGATCATGTGTAGCTCCTCCGTTAATTATAAAATTAGAGGGAGTCGACCTATTAAGAAACTTTATGGTAAGAACATTATCTGTGTTTGCATGTTGGATTTTTTACCATTATTCAGTTTTTAAGTGAGTAATGAGCATTTTTAACCTTACGCTATATTATGCTATATTGCTACAAAATTGGGAAACCGTAAAAAACTAACATACAAACACAGATAATGTTCTTACCTTCAGTTTCATAGTAGGGCGATTCACTCTAATTTTTAAACTAACGGATCTACTGAGCCCTGAGCGCAAATTTGCTATGTTATGGACTTATGGTAGATACTTGTAAAACTATGGTTTCCTACAGGGAAGGTTATCACGGATGCGAGGTTGTAGGAAATCAGGACTTTAGACAGAGACTTAGTTTTTTTTTACTTTTCTATTGGATATTTTGACTGGAATAATTTAGTACAGGATCTTTTTTTCTTAGATATTTTAATATATATTTGTTTGTTTTTATATGGGAGCATATAGGCTATGCGCTATAGCTTAATCTACAACAGCTCTTTTTTCTTACTTAATGTGTTTTTAAATTATTAGTTTCTATAGGTACCTAGTATAAAACTATCAAACTATGATCGCTCGTGTAATTTATTTAAAAATAGTAAATCGTATAATATTCAATTTTAATATAATATATTTATTGTATTTTAAGTACATTTTAAATTACATACCGATATAATATTTAAAACATAAGTTTACATGGTAATAATAGTAGAATTATATGATTTTCTTATATCTACACGATTACACGAAGGTACCGCGCATTCGTCATTCGTGTATGGATATTCTATGTTGAAACTTCACTACTACCTAGCTATGTTATATTTTGTTGATAACTTTGTGAACGCATCCCATATGCGTTTTCAGATCCCATTTTTGCCTGAAAAGCTTATGACAAATCGGACAACTAAACTCGGGTGGAACATTATTGCAACTCATTGTATGTTTCTTCAGATGATGTTTAAGTTTGAATGAACGGGTGCAATTCTTGCAAACAAATTGTGGCTGTACTCCGCACTCATATTTTAAATGGTTGGCTAATGAATGTTTATGCTTGTAGCTACGGCCGCAATCTTGTGGACATGGCCAATTATGATTGGCAAACTGACCTAAAATAACACATTATAATAAGTCATTTTCAATATATATATAATATGTGAATAATCGTATCTATTAAATACTTATATGTAAATTTCTTCCTGACACTTTTAAGCATTATTTAAGTTTGAATATTATTTTTCTTGTGTTTTCAAAAATAAACATTCTTATAAATGTATGCGGGATACTACCTATACTCTGTTCAGCCAAAAAATGTGCCGCAGACCGACCAAAATCGGTTTTTCTGCGCATCCCCAAACGTCAACCTGCCATAGGAAAACCGGTTTTGATAGCAGGAAGGTGCTGAGGATACGCAGAATCGACGCGTTCTCTCTCTGGACAGAATATATATATATATGACCTCCACCCATAGCATCCCGCATCCCGGGTAATGCTAACAATATACCTATCGAAAAAATTCTACGAGTAATGAGCCTCGATTTAAGTCAGATTTTTCGTCAGCTGTGATGGATCCGAGCTCTTATTCCAACTTATTGGTCACGAAACTAATTTTTTTCTCGTACCCTTAAAAAATGTTTCACATCATATGCGCGTACTTCCAACATGCACCTTATTATAGTATGGATAGGATAGCAGTATAGCATTAATTTCATAGGTACATTTTCAGTAATTTTACAATTCTACAAAACTTCATGGACTGCAATATTATAATAACTGATAAGTATTTTAGTGTTTAAGTAATAAGTATAGTACTTATATAAATTTATAATGGATATATAATATAAGGAAAAATGGTACATTCTTCATCCACCATTATATTTTACATACAATAGGTAAAAAATATTAACTATATTATGACCCTTCGTAGTACCTCCACTGGGAGGCCTTTGCAATCCGTTTAATCTGCCTTTTTATTTTTATTTATTTTAGATTATTACCATCAATTGTTCTTATTATTATTTTTTTTAGAAACAGATTGAATAAAAATAATATGAACCTAAAAAAAAAAATATATTAAGACCCGCCAAAAAAAAAAATCATACAAAAACATTGGAACAAAAAATAAATCGAAAACAATATTTAATAATAATTTGAAAATGAAAGTCGTTGACAATATTATGTTCATTAGCTCATCTAAATTAGACTATGACTGCTACTAATGATTAGGCTAGATATAAAAATAATCAATAACTATGCAGAACTATACTATGAACTATAAAGGTATTAACATTCAGTTATTATTAATTGCAGTGATTATTATAACATAACATAACTAGGTACTTACTACCTAGGTATACATAATAATATAATATAGGTTGGTATTATTTTTATATTCGTACAACTGTGAAAGTGAAATGAGTATTCATAGGTAGGTACCTAATTAATTATACTTAATATTGTATATTTGTGGTACTGTTTTACAATATGTTTATACAATTAAAATATTTATTATATTATAAATTATAAATTTTTGAGGTGTAACAAACGTTTTATAAAGTATGTATACTTACAAATTTACAAACTTTATTATGTCCTATACCACGGATTAATATATTATATAAATATATATTTATATATTATATTATTTTATTTATATTTTATTAGTATATTAATCCGTGGTCCTATACATACATAAACTAAATTCTAATTAGTTTATTGTAGTATGACCGGTCATTCATCACTTTAAGTATATCTACCCACGTTATATTATGTTAACGGCTTTGTGTACGCATCCCAAATGCAATTTCAGATTCCACTTTTCTCTGAAAAGCCTATTACAAAATGGGCAATTATATTCTGGTGGAACGTTATCACAACTCATTGTATGTTTCTTCAGATGATGTTTGCGTTTGAAAGTACGGGCACAATTTTTGCAAACGAATTGTGGTTGTACTCCGCACTCGTATTTCAAATGTTTAGATAATGTATGTTTATGTTTGTAGCTACGACCGCAATTGTGTGGACATGGCCATTCGTGATTGAAAAACCGACCTAAATTAACACATTGTCATATGCAATCACTCGTTTAAATACAGATGTAACATAATATATAATATGTATAGGTAGTATATGTATTAGGTACCTATGTATAATATTTATAGGTAGGTACTAGGTAGGTATATCAAAAGTGAATTTATTAATTATTTCAATTATGTAGTAGTATTTACTTGTTAGAACCTATAAAAGTTAAAAAAAAAAAGGTTAATTATAACAATTAAGGTTAGACAGTAAAACGATTAATTTAAAATAAGCAAGAGGTCTTAGGGTAGGTAAATTTTATTTATACCTATGTATGACTTATTCAATTCAAAAGCATAGGAATGAACTACAAGTTCTAGAAGCTCATCATATAATTTTTTTTTACCAAAGTTATTAATGTTAATTTATCTTGTTTGATTAAAATATAAGTGTATTTAAATACTTGCTATTGACGATATGTTTATTAAATAATTTAAATATTTGGTAGGTAATTACCTACTACTAAAGATTAAGTTAAGCCTAATGATAATTAATTACTATAGATACAGTACTAAAAACTAAAACAGGTATTTACATGCAAATAGGTACAAACAGGTATTTTATAGTTAACAATACTAGTAGGTATGCACTTAATACAATATTATACTTTATACAGGTGAACCGCTGTAGGCATACAATAAATACACAATTCATTTATACTAGGTTTATGTAATATAAATATTTGTTAATATTACACAAATTACTTAGGTTAGGTTTATCATTAAACATAATATGTTATCTGCTCACACATATTACCTACATTCTACATGTATGGAATACACTTCAAATAGATTTTTTCTGTAGTAATAGGTAGGCATTAATTACTTTACCTAGAACTTAGTAGGTACTTACTACTTAGGACTTTCATTAACCATCATTTATACGTTAAATTAAATATTATAGGTATAGTTGTATAGACGTCAATAGACGACTTTGTGTACTCATCCCATTATTATGTGTGTTTTTAAGATGCACTTTTTTCTTGAATTACTTATTATAAAATGGATAATTAAGCTCGAGTGGAACGTTATCACAATTTATGGTAGGTATGTTGTTTCAGATATTGTTGATACTAAACATTAATTGTAATTGCATGTATTCTGCATATTTATTGTTTTGATAAAGTATGTCTGAGTTTGTAGGCTTAAATGAACATGTCATTAAGTCATTATTCGTTTACAATAAGGTATCTACCTAACTTAACCTATATCATACTTAATATGTATTGATATAAATTAAATATACTTTTTAAAATTTTCATAAATTTCAGTATACATATTGTATTATAGATATACGTTAAAAATTAAATAATAAGTTTATAATTTACAAGTAGGTACCTGGATACATATATAGACATAAGTTATATTAGTTATAGTTAAAATGGTCTCGAAACTTGATTGTACACAACAGTTATGAGTTGGTAGAAAAATATTTAATTTAAAATTAGCAATAAGTATAATATACTTTTTAAATTATAAAGCACAAGTAAAATAATACTTAAGTTTTTAGATAATTTTTATAAGCAGGTGCCTTTTGGGTCCATTTTCTCTACCGGGAAACAAGATAAAATTAGGCCCCACTAAGAAATAGTTAAGACTAAAGGGTTCTATACTTCTATGTACCTATATTTTTTCTGAAAGTCAAAAACACATTTCTGTTCAAGGAAATAATTAACACATTCTTCATTTTTATTTAATAAGTTACAAAAAATTAAATAAATAAATATACAAACCTACTAAATAAAATAGCTCAAATTATAACAGCAAACATCAAATACTGCGTGTCAGCATATACTATATATCTATACCTATTACTACCTATAATATCTACCAGACAGCGAGTGTCTATATCATATCTGTTTTTCAATAAACAAACTTATACATAGGTTTAAATCCATTTAGAGAAAACCGTTATTTTCCCTTTACACACATATCTTTTCTATTTTCCTATTTTCCAAGGATACCATAGCTAATACTCGTAGTTATTACTTATTAATTATAAAATTGTTAAAAATAATATTGATGTACTACTGAATTTAATGAAAAAGGTACTACCTATCTGATAGGAGGCCTAGGTCTTATGGATTTTAAGATGACTTATTTGAATTTTTTTCGGTATTCCTATAGACAAGTCAATGGTGCCAAACACATACTTAAGGTGGTGCATTTGCACCACCTAAAATAAGAGGAAGGTGGTACTGGGTCTATATAATTTTAAACAACTTACACTTAGAAGTCGGTACTTACTTAACATGAACATAATAATACAAATTATCATTAATGGCCAAATGAAAATAGTATTTTTGAGGCTGTTTAGGTATTTGCACCACCTACTAAAAGTAGTTTAACACCACTATGGCAAGTTGATACCTATAATATTAAGATTTAGACGATTTAGTGTATATAAGCGCATACTGGCCACAAATAGTGCACAGCTATAGTCATACTACATTTTCATAATAGTAGTATTATTAAAAACATTATTATTATTTTTAAAGAGAAATTTACAATCTATATAATACATACAAATAAGTAAATAGGAATATAATTGACATGACTAATAATAGTAAAATGATTGGGGGGAAGAGGTCCATCAGCAACCTCATAACAGTCATAACAATGTAATATTTATTTAAGATATTTTGTTTCATTGTTATTCTGCAGCAGAAGATAATTATGGTTATTGTAAATTTACCATAGCAAATTCGTAAATACTCCAATTTTAAATAGGTTATAATACTTATACGCCAGTTGCCTAAACAAATTAGTCAATGTTTACCATTAATTTAACGATAAATAATTTTAATATAAAATTATTGTCAAATAGAAAAGTTATGTTTTATAAATATATTTATATATATAATACATAAATATACAGAGCTGTGCCGTTAAGATTCAGCGCCCGGGGCAAAATTAAAAATTTTTAATAAATTTTTTTAAAAAAAATTTTTGACGCCCCCTTTAAACCATGCACCTGGGGCACATACCCCCTAGCCCCCTGGCACGGCTCTGTTAATATATAATATTGATCCTTAACTACAAGATTAATAGTTAACATTGAATTAATTTTATATTAAATAATAAATTTAAATATTCACGTAAGATATTATCAATTTTGTATCTTCAACTTTCATCTTAAATGTTGTTGGTTTTTTTAATTGAATACCTCTAATATGAATAATATTACTCTAAGAGAAAACAATTTTTATAATTATATTATGATAATAATACAGTGTTGGTTATAAGGGGGGTGATAGGTAGTTCGCCCCCCCTTGGGCTCTTCCTTGATCATATTTTATGTTTTAACCGGGAATAGTAGGTACCTATATTATATTAGTCCGTGTGTTTTTGTGATGTCTATGCACTGTGATTAGAATATGTGATAAAAACACTGATTAACTTGGTATAGAAATCAGTGAATAGATCAGTGGCACCAGGGGCGGATAGGGCTATTTTATGTTACCATGAATTAAATTCAAGGGCACAAAATTTTTTTGCTCGCTTTGCTCACTCTACATTTATAAAACAAGTGTATATTCCAATATTAATATACTATATATATATAATAATATTAATGTAGATAATATTATTATACGCTTTGCCAAAGCAAAAAAAAAAAGGCATATGATTTTACTATAATTATTATAAAATAAAAGTCAATACATACATGGTACATCATTTATATCTTTTTTTTAATACAATAATATTATAAATATATAAACATTATATAACTATAATACATATTATGTACATTTTATATTATAATTATATTAGTATATACTATTTATAATAATGCTCTGGGGTGTTCCCCATTTTTGCCCTCCCCTTGAATATCATGTATAACTGCCACTGTAATAATATTATAGGTACTCTATAGGACTATAGGACAACATGTTTATGCGGATATCAGATAAAAAAATTGATGGGACATCCTTTAAGAATTTTAATAATAAGTATTCATATTGTGTTACCTATTATAGTAATATGATACATAGGTAAACGAGGTATAACTTTTATGGATACATTCTTTAAGCTAAGTATATAAAACTTTATGTTGAGATAGCATATGACATTTGAGCAAATGCAATTGAGAAAACTTTATTAAACATATGTTGCATTGAAATTTTCGTTCATCGCTTGCACATTCATACATTAAATGTGTGAATAAACTTTTGTTATTTTCATATATGTTGTTACATTTTGGACAGTAAATCTGAACTATGCCTGAAAAATAAAATAAATTCTTAAAGTAAATGAGATTAAACAGTTTAAATGGGTAGGTACCTAAATACATTTTATAATGATCTTATTATAATTAACTATAGATGCATTTATAAATGTATAAGCTGATATATTTATATATACATATAGTTACATGCATAATTTTTGAGTTTTGACAAGCTTATTTGTGAGCAATTTTGAATGCTATAAATTACTAATCCAACACTATCTTTCATAAATGTACAAGAATTTTGATACCTATATTATATTAGACTCCTCTCTGTTATCTTAGTATAGGAAAAATAATCTGTACGATGATGATGGAACTAAAATGGGTTTTTAAATATAAAAGTTATGTATATTATTTTTTGAGTTATAATATTTTTTTGATTATTGGAACTATAATTTATTTGATACTATACACAACTGTTAATTTATGATTTTAAATAATATATAATTATTATTTACTGTTTTCTGACTTTATTTAGTATTGCTAATCAATTAAGTAACTGATGCCTTCTAACATAATTGTAATTAAGAATTTAATTTAAAATATCAAACAAAGTACAAGCATTAATAAGAGAAAATAACAATGATCAATATATCATATGAAATATAAATTCTGTCTCAGCTAGATCTGATCACTTCTAAATAAATGTGATAAGTAAATTAAGTAAAGTAAATAAATGTATGTACTGTATAGATTGTTATATTTTATAGTTAATGGTACCACATGGTATTACACTACTACTAATAAACGATAGTAGTCAACTGTCCACTGATGATTACTTAATAAGTGGTAACTAGTAGCATGGGTACTTATTGTACTTTTAATTCTCGATTCAAGAAAGTATACCCAATATCCATTATAGGTATATTGTAAATGATTAAAATTTTCTAAAAATATTCTTTAGAAAACTTTATTTGCACAAACATTAAGATTTATAATTTGTTAAATAATAGCATCAATATTCAACCAAGTTGGCACACATGAGCAACACCATTATAGATTATCAATACAATAATCATAATTTTTCTTTTTATATTTATTTAATTATTTTTATTTTATGTAGATTGTATTGTAGATTGGTGGTTGATATTTGCAAAAAAATAATAAAAATATGAAATAATTATCGATCTTATATTTTTCATTTAAAAATAAAGTACTAGTTCATGCATCAAACAAGTTTTAATATTTAAATTAATAAAAAAAAAAGTTAAATATAGTTTTAATATAATATTGAGTCAGTTGACCATTATTCTAATAACGAAAGCTTGCTGGTAACCATGTAGATTATTCTGAATAATCAGTCAATTGTAAAATCCATATTGTGTAAATGTATGTAATGTGTACATGTGTAGCATGTACAATAAATAATTATTAAGTATAATATTAATTATTTGGGTATTGTAAACATCTAAAGCTTATTTTTGTTGGTAGTACACTAAGAATCTGAGTAAAGAATAACATGTCAATCAACAATGAAACAATGTCTTAGCAATATGTATAATAACAGTCTTCTTTTAACTGTTATACTTTTTTCAAAAATAAAATAAATGTGTACAACTATAACAATGAAATGTAATTTTATAAAATAACATAATATGTATAATACTCGTATGCCAATTTTAATTTGTTAAATCTTACTAAAGATTAAAAATATATAGATAAAACATAATACAATTTAATCAACAGTGGTCCAGTTTAAACAGTGACGAGGGTTTCCTTGGATTTCATCTGGTGAACGGTTATGCACAGCTACTAAATGTATCTTTAATGTTTGTTTACGTGTAAAACATTTTTTGCAGTATTGACATTGGAACTTTGGTTGTACGCCACATTCACTAGTCATGTGGCGGGTCATATGTTGTTTATTCTTATAGCTTCGGCCACACATATTTAAACAAAAGAAACGAACTTTTGATTCACAATTATTTGTATTCATTAACATAACCTTTTGAAGAGATGCAATACCTAGAAAAACAATATTTTTTTAAACATAGTTCATATTGTATATATAAGCTACAAAAGTGAGAGTAGACTTAATTTAATTAAATGAAATAGGTACAATAAGTATAATTTTACAATCACTTATTTATAATTTAAAAGAAACATGTGCATAAACATTATTAATTAGTGATAAATATGTTATTTATTTATTGTATACATTTTTATAGATATTGTTTAGAATATAACTATAAATCAGGGATGGCCAACCCGCGGTTAGAAATATTTGCGGCCCGTGACATTTTCAAATATTTACAAAAAAAAACATTATTTTTGCGTCGATAGATTATTCTGGAATGCCCTCACAACGCAGTATCTGTTTTATTAAAAACGTAATCGCTACAAAAGGATTAATTCTAATCTAATCTGATAAAAATATATACGAGTAGCACTAGCTTATAGCAAATTGTTGAAAATGAAATTCGCCAAAGACAAATCACGCTCAAACCTAAAAGATGAAAAACTGCAACATCAATTACGGTGTGCAAATACAAGCATTTCTGTTGGTTTAAAAAAGATTAGTGAACAAGTTGAAAAACAAATATCTCACTAAATAGTAAAATCAACACATATTTTATATGTGGCCCGCAGGATTGCAATGTATTTACAAGGTGTTCCGCAAGATCATTTGGGTTGGCCACCCCTGCTATAAATAATAATATACTACTAAGCACAATTCACTATAGGCATCCACTATCCAAAACTGTAGCAAATGTAGAGAAAATATGAGCATTAAATAAGAAAACCCAAGCAAGAAGCTATGCATTATACATTCGTTGACATTCATAGTTTTATAATTAGTTATGACTATATAATATAAATTATATATTATTTGTCATGATACTTGTATAATATTTTACACATTAGTATTATTATAATCAAACTAGTCAAACATTTATTTATATAAAGTAAAATTTTAGATACCCAGTGGCGGTTTGAAAATTTTATTCGACCAGGTTAAAAATATACCACTCATCCATCCACCACTGCACAAATTTGATATTTTACTAAATAAAAAATCAGTTTGATTGAGTTATTATTACTTATACTTTAATATTATAATATATTTATATAAATTATTTACTCATAATATAGATTAAAAAATATTAAAATATCTCAGGATAAATAATAAGTTATTATTTAGGTGTAGCTATTTCAAACAAATTCAATATTATTTATAATGACCACCCAACCACCACCCTAAATTTTGACCGGGGCTTTTCCCCGGTCTTATACATGTTCAAGCCACCTCGGTAGATATCTATTTTGTATTTAATATATCTATCAACAGTAACAATATAATATTTCATATATGTTGTTATATATTATTGCAATTTTGTTTAATATTATATTATTTATTGGGATTATTGTTAAGTTAACTATTATAATTAATTACTGTTTAATATACATAATTAATATGATATCCGGTTTCCAAATGTATATGGTAATTTAATAAAGTTAATTAATGACTAATTAATTATGATATCAATCATTATTGAACTTGACTCATAATTTTCTAAGATTCAGGGCCAGATTGGTTTGGCAAGCTACTGAGTAAAACTCGGAAGGACACTCAAAATATAGGCCGGTTTTAAGTGTTTGGTCGTATTTTTTTTTAGGATAAATCAGTACAAAAATTGGCAGATAATATAATTGATTTGAATTATTCAAACCATACAGTAGCTGTAGCTGTAATCTAACATTAGAAATTCTAAAACTTGGTAGATCGATATCTTGCCAATCCGGTGCTGGATATATTTATAGTTTATACAAAAATGCTACATAATTTGTCTTGGAGATAAGTTTTCATTGTGTATACCAAAAATAAGAATTATAAATCAAAAAAAAATAATATTCTGTTTCAACCTATTCATAAACTTCAAACAGTTCATCAGTTCAACAGTTCTCAACCCATTCACTTCATAGCTCATTAAAAATCCTACCTCTTGTATGTCTTAAACCGTATGTTAAGTTCGTTATACAAAATTCTAGTTAAAAAGTGATAGGCCTAATCCCAGGAGGTTCTCAGACATTTTGAGATTTATGATGGAAATTGTTGTTTAAATTTGGTTGCTATGGCATGGTTGTTTCCTTGGCAATTAACAAAGAACACGTGGAAATAAATTATTATTAAAACTAATAGCAACTATCTATAAACAAAAATTTCCATTGTAAATCTCAAAATGTTTGTTTGAGTACCTCCCGGGATTATGCCTATCACTTTTTTACTTAGTCTATCTTCTGCCCTTAGGTCTAATATATCTCATTACCAAATTTTGTCGCTATCAGTTTGAGCCGTTTAGGAATGCATATAGGATAGAAAGACAGACAGAAATCCATTTATATATATATATATTATGTATAGATTATATACTAAGGATGGCTAACTTGCAGCTCTCATCATAGTCAATGAGGCTAGTATTTTATTTATAAAATCAAAATTTTCTTTTTATTGTTATGAATTTTAATTTATTTGGTTATCATTTATAAAAATGTATCAAATTACATAAAAAGAGGAATTACAGCGTTAAACTCGCGAACACGTTCATGTTAACTATTCCTGCTATATTATACTATATTATGTAACAACTAGCACAGTAAGTATAGACATATTAAAAGCACTCTGCATGCTCTAAGAGGATGTCACTATCCATCGATTCAGTAACTGTACACGACAATTGGATAAAGCTATACACAAAAAGTTTATTCTAATTCCTATTACAGAATTATACTATACTAAGTATTAAAAATGTAAGTAAGATGTAATTGTTTAAACTGAAAAATGATACTTAATAAATTATTTTAAATTTAGTATGCAAATAAATATCTGAAAATTTTTGTGTGGCCGAGGAATAAGAGTAACTTTAAATTAAAAAAAAAAACAATATATTATTTTATAATTTAGGTTAACTAAAACACTTTTACTACAATGGTAAATTATAAAAATAAAATGTCTTTAAATTTATTGAAACAACATAAATATTGATAGATTTAACAACAATTGAAAATTGTATTGTTGTTGATTATTTTTCATAATTCACAAATAAATAATTAATAACTGACTGTTACTCTAATCTAACCAATACATTTTTGAATTTGTGGTTTATCTCGTTCATTTTAATAGTATAGCAGCACCATATAGCATAATTTATAAAATAATAATTTTATTATTTAAAGTTAGTCTGCTAGTAGTGATAAAAAAAACAACTGTGAAAAGTAATGATAGTAAATGAATAAGTTCTATTACAATAAAGACTCAATTAAAAAAGTAATAATAAATAAAAATATTTTTTCAACTTTTATTGGATTAATAGATTTTTTTTATAAAATATTAATACATATTTCACAAGCACCGAAATTTTCCACACTGATTAATAAAATCAATTTTTGCCACACATTTTTTTAAATGTTTTTTCAAATGACACTGCAGTTTGAATTGATGGAAGCACATAGAACATTGGAATTGTCGTTTGACCCCACACTCATATCTTAAATGACGGATAAGACTCTTTTTGTTCAGATATGTACGTCCACAATTATTCAGACACATCCAAGGTTTATCTGGTAACAATAAGAATTTAAAAATTAATATAATTATATCAGTATTCAATATCATTATGATTTTAATTTTTAGTTAAATTATTATTGATAGCAATGCAGTAATGAAAGGTTTAAAGTATCTACAAAACACAATTATAAGTAATAAATATGGTACCTAATATTATTATATACATAATAATGGTTTTTACATTAACTATAGTCAAATAGTCAATGGTATTATACTGTAATGTACATTGTTTATAAAAATATAATTGTATTGCTTGGGTCTTAACATAAAATCTGTGAAAGGATAAATCCTAACTAAGGACTCCTGGGTATTACTAGGTAGCTGGTAAATGCCCCAAAAGTACAAAGTAATTTATTGATGATTGGGGATGGGATTTGTGTTATAACATTTTGTTTTGTTGTCACATATTATTTTTAAATATTATATTATTATAGTTATTTACTCGTATATTAGCACAGAGTAAAAAAAATATATATATTATTGAAACGGTTGTTTGAGTTGTTGAAGATTGGAATGTTTGAAGTTACTGAATCAAAAAGTGTCATAGGAATAATTTCAATATATTATTTACTGTACATAATACATTTGCAAAATATCAAAATCTACTCAGTAATAAAAATGTTATGTTAGAATTATTGATTAATTTGCCTTTTAAACATAGTGTTTATGATAGTGTAAATGAGGTACTACTAATTTAAGAATATAAAAAAAATGTTAAAAAAAAAAATACAGAAGTTAATGGTTTCACATATAAAATAAATACTGTTTAGAATATAGTAGCTGGGTCATAGATGATATCTTTGATTTGGGTACCTAAAGTATCATGTATAGGTATATATAAGTCTCACATAGTAGTATCACTTACCTTGGCGTAGAATGTGATGTAATATTTAATTTTAATTTAAGAAGATGTCAGCTCTCTATTTGTCCTCTCTCTGGCCCACGCGCAACATAGATAAACCACATTTACACAGAATCATTTTTTCTATGATTTTAAGTAATCTTAGAGTAAAAACACCTATTACAAAAAAAATAGAGAATAATATTTTTGAGGGAATGACATATCGATTAGTCAAATCAATTTAAACATCATTTAAATTTACAATATTATTTTGTTTATTTTGAAAGTAAAATGACAATTAAATATAAAATAGATACGTCATTCCCTCAAAAATATTATTATCTACGTTTTTGGAATAGGTGATTTTACTCTAAGGTAACTAAAAAATATAGAAAAAATCATTCTGCATAAACGTGTTTTGTGTACGTTGTGCATGGGCCAGAGAGAGAAAACAAATAGTGCGCTGACATCCTCTTAATGGTATTTTCATTGTTGCATTAAAATAAATATCACTATAAACCTGAGGTTAGTTTAGTCCTTTACGTCTATTAGAATCTATAATAATCCAAATAATTTACCATACTATAATTATAATTGATAACTTTAAAAACAAAATCATCTAACATAACATATTAGACTACTTTTGAAAATATTTTTAAAATAAAATGAAATTTATTGGTACAAAAAAAAGTGTATTTATAATTTTATTTTATTATTATATAATAAGGAAACACATACAATTATAACAAAATAAATTAAGAACATATTTTAATTAAAATACATATAAATTTAATAGTAAACATTTTGTAAAAGGTAAGTTAATTTTTTGTCACGTATTAATTTAAGTACATATAAGAAACATTTATGAATAAAGTTGGAATAGATACATTTTAGTATAATAGATACATAATAAAAATATGTCTAAATAGTAAAGGTTTTCTTGGTTATGACGAAGTTAACTGTTAAAAATATTAGTTTCTTGCAAACTTTAAATATCTGAATACATAATTAATAGTTGTGAAATATATCTGTTATAAACTTTATGAACCCATACTGCCATACTCAATTTTTTTTTACAAGTGATTTATTTTGACTATTTTGAGATAAATAAAATGGTTGAAATTTATGAAAATCAATTTAAAATACACTAAATATAAATAAATATTTGAATATTTATTGTTACGATACAAATTGTTTTCATATTATGTGTTATCAAAATGTTTTGTTTTTTTTTTTTTTTTTAACCAACACTGAAATATAAAAATAAATATTTTGAAACTTAAAAAAATAATTTTGTTCTGGAAGAAATTATTAGGCAAATATAAAACACAATTATTAAAAAATAATAGTAGATAACAATAAATAACAATAAAATTAAATATAAATCAATATATTTTTTGAGCTTCAATAGGTTAGGTTAGGGTATGACCATAGACAATATTATAAAATAATCAATTTATAAAAAGAAAGAAAACTTAAATTACAAAACTCTTATGAACAAATGCCAAATGATTTTTCCATACATCTTTCCTCATAAATCGTTTATAGCAATATTGGCAAACATAATTAGGTTCTTTGCCACAATATGATTTTATGTGCCGATTCAAGTCAGGTTTATACTTATAGCTTTTACCACAATTTTCATTGGGACACTTGAATTTCAATAAAGCCACATCATGAACATTATTTTTGAAATCTGAAAACATATTAAATTCAATATAATAATATTAAGTATAGAATAATTATTTATATATTTAGTTAATTTAGTTATGCTCCTCCAGTAAGCGAAGGTTGTATCAGGGATAAAGCATTAGATAAGAATAGCGAATAAGTATAATCAATTATGAAGTTAAACCATGCTAAAACTTTTATTCATACTTTTACATCACACTTAATTTATTTAAAAACATGAAAATACAATTAAAAAAAAAACTTACCAAAAAGATAATAGATTCAAATTCAATTAATTATTTTAATACATTAAAAAATTCTATAAATCAAATATAATTTCTGCTTAATGTTCATATAATTTCAATAAAATAACTAAATCAATTAGTTAATTTCAAATATATAACTCTTAGTTATATATTGATTGCTACCTATCATAATATAAAAAGACTACAAGAAAATATGTAGGTAGGATTTATAGTTACAAAAATGAAGGTTCTGAAAATAGGAATAAATTAGAACCAAATGCAAAAAAATGGAAGTAAATAATTTACAATAGTATCAATTTGTAATCAAAATAGTGATTTGTGTTTTTGCACAAATAGATTTCAGTAAATCAAAATATGTTAAATTAATTTGATTGTTGTTGGATATAAATAGTTAAAATTGTTTATTAGTGAATTCTGTAAAAGTTCCACACTTCCACCTATTATTTGAGCATAACAGCAAAATACAATATTATACTAATAAATAATAATTAAAACATTTCTCTTCTTATTATATAATGAATTCAACAAAAATTCTAAAACTATTCAATAGTAAATATATATGTATAGCTGACCCCGTGCACTTTGTTGGCCGTTAAAAATGCCAATTCTATAATATTCACTAAGACATTTTCAATGACCATTTTGATTCTCAAAAAACTAGTTGAAGCATCACTTTAAAATACGAATTTTGTAAAATGCTTTTTTATTGCAAACTAAATTTGTGGTACGATTTTATGAATGTACCTACCGTGTAAATTGCAAGTATCGATCTATCATTGTTCAAACTATATTTATCAGTCAGTGAGTTAGTCAAGTAATAATATTATAGTCATTCTGTTTAGCGTTGCTCATGAGATTCTTATGATCATGCGAGCAGTATATTATCATGTAGGCAATCCACCACGGTTGGATTGCGGAACCTGCGAGATGTATACGTAAGTTTATAATATCTAACCCTTAAGTTTTGAAGTTATATCAATTTTTTTTACTACAGTGGATAAAATACAACAATGTGTCACCTCGTGATTTTCATTTTGTTATGTTAATCTATTGCTGGGATTTTGAGATTTACTGTGGACATTGACTTATTTCGCTAATTCTTATTTTTGTTGTTATGGTTTTGATAAAATTTAACAACAGGTCTACAACTATTATATTCAATCATAACCAATAGCGATCTTAATATAGTTTATTTCTTGCTGGACAGTGACCAGGGCCGTATTTACGCCTAGGCCCGTGAGGCCCGGGCCTAGGGCGGCAAATTTTGTAAGAAATAAAAAAAAAATTATATAAATGCATGAAATATTTTTATGATTTTTTTTTAGATACCTGTGTGTAAAATATACGGGTGCATGACACTGAAAATGTCATTTACCTGAAATCAATTTTCTCGTAATGTGAGCTATAAAGATAAGATACCTACCTAGGTACACAATAATATAAGTTGTTCCTAAAAG
>VUJU01004139.1:0-20552 GCA_009835225.1 Aphis craccivora | reverse complement strand
CATTATGTACATTACGCCATTACGGGGAAACTAATGGTTTTAAAAATATTTCTTTTATATATAATTTTAAATTAAAACATCACTTTCGGAAAAAAATTATATTTTTCACTATTTTTATCGTTATTGTTTTTACATTTTCAACAACATATATTTTTAATTTGATATGTCGAAACAGAATATTATACTAAGAGTATTTCGATTTCTTTAAATTTTGGACAAGTATAGTTACTTAACTATAGGTATTAAAGGTTATATGGGTAGAATATATTATATAAATGGACCAACGTTTTATGGAGTGTCTCTGTAGTACATAATTATGGGTTATAGAATAACATATCTAATCTAAACTTTATCTAAAAGTACTTATAAAATTATAACTCATTAACACCATGTACCTACTTTCAAAATTAAATTTTTATACAATACTGCAGTAATTCAAAAAATAATTTTGCGCTTTGGAATAAAGAATTATAAATAAATGTGAACAAAAAAATAAAAATAACAACAATAAAAAATAATAAAAACTATTTTCAAAAACATTTATAATTTTTGAAATATTGAGTGTCTTACGTTTAATAAATAACTTTGTAATTACTAATTAATATACAACGAATTTCATTAAGAACGTATATTGATTATAATTCAATATTTCACTTAAAGTGTCTAATCATGATAAATAGGATGTACCTACACAATAGTAATTATATTACAGCTAATATACTGTTAAAAACGATAATATGATAGTTAAAATAAATAGAATGATCAATTATTTTGGTTTTGAATCTTGTTAAAGTAACACGTCTTGATCATTGATCATATTCATAGTTACATGGATCACAGTAGTAAGCACATTTAGATGAAATCGATTTTAAAATTGACTTACTAATAAAAATGCCGAACGCTATAAAATAAAATTTGGACCTAGATCGACAAAATCTACATATATAATATAATCAAACCTAGCTGCAGAATATGTATATATTTATATTAGCTACGTATATAATAATATCTACTTTATCTGTAACGTTATATTATATTATCACTGTACCGTATTGTATTTGTATTCTATTCTGTGTCCTGTGATTGTACATATTGGTGATGAACTGATAAATTATTATGTATTATGGGTACCTCGTACCTACCTCCTCCTGCCTATTAATCTCAATAAAGAAAAAACATTTACAATTATGCAACAGTGCAATATAGATAGGTACTACTAATAATTAAAATAATAATTTTCACGATAAACAATACAAACATTGAAACATAATAATACGTATATAATGGCCATTGGTCACGGATCGTGATACGAATTATACGAATGTGGATCATTCACTGTACTAAAATATTAAAATTGGATCGTTAGCGCAGGCGCGCAACGTACAGTAATATTATTGTTCGTGTTCTACATCTACAGCGACTCGGCTCGAGTTAATCACGGAGCTATGTATATACATGTACGATATACTCGTTTATTATTATTATCGAATTTTTATTATTAGCGTAGCAAAACGAACGAGAGTCACTGTGCGTCTGTACAGCGTGCGCGTATACATCGATGTGTACGTCGTAAAATAACTTAACTACCATATAGTTATACGTAGACTTCTGTGATTCTATAATAATATTTTTTACGTAACTATCATTTACAATTATAATGTCAATATGTTGTACCTATACTTTTATAAGTATGCTATACTTGTGTAAATCGTGTACGTATTATATACAATAGACAAATACACGGGAGCTAATAGTATTTTTATTATAAATAAAAATAAGGAGAGGAGTGAGTCATCATTCATCAATCATTATTCACTAAAACTATAATATAATTTGATTGTGTTTTTATATCAACAAACATTGAAACGTGTCAACAATAATATGCTCCATTGTCGACACTTTTTGACAACTGTTTTTCAATAATGTGAATAACTACTACCTAGCTACCTAGTCATAAAGAATTAAAATAACGATTTTGAACCGCATGTATATAAGTTCTCAGCCATGTTTTGATTTAGTTATAACTTATATTATACTCATTTAATATAAATATCAACCAGCAATACTATCTGCAGACTACCATAGCTAATCAATCATCAAAAAAATAAAAAACATTTATTTTGGAGGAGGCATTAATTTAATATTTTTGTGCTTAGCTTCCGCACCTTTGATCCAACAATTAATTATGTAGTGAATACCCTTCCTATTGTATTATATATTATAACATTATATAGGTTATATAGATAAGCCACGAGATATTATTTAGGTAACCTACTATTTGATATGTTGGTATATTATTGTTATAAGTGCACTCATAATTATTATACATAAATACGCAATACCATAGTTCAATATTTGTAATATTATTATTTATCATTTTTTCCTTAATAATGAGAAATAATAATAATAATAAATGACACTATACATACATTAGTAGTAGGTACCTAACTATAGTAGATATATAAATAATATGTAATAATATTATAAAACATAAATAGTAGGGGTACACTGGTACCTATGTGGCTCCTAAACAATGGCCAATGACGAAAAATCGTGTTTTATACTAATTTAATGACCCTGAAATTGAAAGCCAAAAAATAAATATAATAACCAACGACTGTAGTAGGTATAGTATAATATTATAATAACAATGTATAAACATAAAATGACGACGAAAAAAAATACATTGATGCGTAGGATGGGAGCCGTTGGTCGAGAACGGATTTTTTTTTAATAATACTACGCGTGTAATAAATAATAATTTTATAATAATATAATGATGGTGATAACATTAAAATTATTTTAAAAAACGATCGTACAGTATATAAGACATAAGTTATCTGACCCATCACTCTTATTATTGACCCATCATCGCCGTTGATTTATCATCGACGATTAGCACTAGTATTACTCGTTCATCCGGCCAACACCTGTTCTATAGATAGCAATTAGCATTTCTGCAGAGTTCCGCGACAGAACTTCTTTCGCTAAACTGCCTCATTCGCCTAAATACCGACGCCGCCACTCAACCCACACAGTCTACCGAGTTCCGTTATTTTATGTATATCATAATATTATGCTTCATTATAATATTATTCTAATATAATATCTGCTGAGACTTATAGACTGAATCCCTATAACGATGATGGCTCTACTTTGATTATTTTCCATCTGGGTCGCGTGCGGAGAAATCAATTTTTCAATGCGTATAATTAACTAATAAAAAAAAAAAAAATCAATTACGTTTTAGCCTTATAATAAGAAAAAAAAACAACTATCTATTATATAATAACAGACGACGTTTATATATACCTACTATATTCTAAAGTACAGCCTATCATAGTATCGTATAAATATATATTTACATATTTAAATACTACGTGTCTGTGTAGTCGCGTATAGTATACCGCGTATACAGACTCAATTCGCAATAGTTATTAAAATTTATAGTAGAAATCAAACGTCCGGACATCAAAAAGTAACACAAATACGAAATAATATATATGTAATGACGTCCACCAATAGGATGCAACAGTGGACTTGCGCACAAAGTAAGTAACCGTTTCTCCCCCATCGACCAAACGTAATTTTGCATTTGCACACGCCGCGTAAAGCGTAGTAATGTTCAGCGTAAACCAGATATATCTCGCTCGACTCGCTTTAATCAATAATCATTGTCTTCGGAAAAATGTATAGAGGTAGGTATAATATTATCATAATTCAAATATATAGGATTATAGGTCGTTTTATATATTGTAGGTACCTATAATATTTATTTACCTATCTATACTCTCAGTGTTATGCATAATCAAACTCATTTGAATATTTAATTCTTATTGGCAATGCATTTTTATTATGAAACCTTAGTCTAAACTTAAAACGTGTATTTCGTAGGTATAAAATACTATATAGATTATGTTTTCGAAATCTATTTGTTTCAGAATTCTTACGAAAACTACCTATTATATCATGTAGACATATTACACGCATGGATATGATGTATTTCTACGTCTATCGTCTATAATATTTATGTCTCGTTGCGGGTGTATTCGTATAGTCAGAGATCATTCTATTGATCTATTAAGATGTAGTATAAAGGATTTATCAAAAATAATTATAAATTACTATTGGGTCAATGTAATAAGATTATTATTAACATATTATATTATATACTTTTATATCAGTTAGGTATACAAGTATTAATAAATATTGTAGATAGTATTAGTATTGTAGTGCACTATAGCTCATAAAACGGTATTCGGGTTCGAGTACTCGGGTAGTGTAGGTACCTATATATGACGTAATTCCCGTTGTTTGGTTGGAAGCTTGGCGTAACGACCGAATAGTTCTACTATAATAAGGTTACTGACCAACCGACCCGATTTTATCAACGAAAGTTTCGTAGTAACACGCTAAAAGCCTAAAAGTTCAAAAATTGTAAAATATTATTTATAATCTTATACCGCATACCACGATCTAAAACGGTATTTCACAATGAATATTATATGTAGTTCAAACACTGCTTAAGTGCTTAAGTGCTATATTTTTCGTAGTATAAAACTTATAAAAATAAATACCTAAATAATTGTATAACTATATACGACTATTTTGAGATGAAAAAAAAATTCAAATCGTTAATATCTAAAAAGTATACTCAATCCTAGCCCCCAGGTACTAAGAATTTTCATAAATAATTTATGAATAATTATTGTTTAATAAAACTAAATATATATATATACATCATAATATTTGGAAGGTACCTTTGAAAAATCGCGTGCCCTCGTCACGACAGTGTTTAGTGATTTTTAAAGACATACAAATAACTTGGACGGTTGGAGTAGTTGGATGTACACTCTTTGCAGTGTATAAAATGTACAGACAATGTCTATATTATTTCTATATAATGTGTGTTGTGTAATATCTTAAGTCGTTTTGTATTGTATTGCATTGCTTTGTACGGCGTAGAATAATAAAATCACTGGATTCTGTTTATACGTAAAATCGTTACCAGTAGAAAAAAATATATGTCATCTTCTAACTTCGTACACCTCAAATACACAACTACGTATTATAGTCGTATAGACAAATAGACATATATCTAGAGTATACCCATAATAATAATAATTGTTAGCACCTCGTGGAATATAATAATATAATCTTTGTACAACAGTGGAGTTGTACCGACGAGTAGGTTACGGATTATTGTTTTACCTACCATTATATTATGTATACGACGACCGTGAGGAAAACGAATAGTACGATAATAGTAATATTTCGCGACAATTTAATATTATATCGTATACCTAATATCGACGTGTTTCGTCCGTATTCGGTGTACGTGTATAAACTAAAAAAAAAAAATAAAATATACCTAACGTACACCGCACACAGTCATCACGAAACCTCCGGGACACGGCATACGCGGTATATATAGTATAGAGTATAATAAATAATAATACATAAAACATTGCGGGAGTAGTAGGAAGGTGCGCGCGCACCGCGGATGTTTTGATCGGATTGGCCTTAGGCAGTCCGACGGCGGCGGCGGTCGAATCATATGTTTTTTATTATTGTTTTTGTTCCGCGCGCGTGTGATAATAACCGTGGCCGCGGTGGCGTTCTGCTGTCCGGGGAACGGCGCGGCGTGGGGGAGTCAGTGGCGGTGCACGCACACACACCACTGCCAGTGTGTATTTACTGTTTTCCTTTGTTCCGCGCGCACAGCCGTCGACGACGTGCGTACACTGGTCTATACCCGAAACGCAATAATAATCGCTCGTGTTCTTGGTGTCCCGTGTGGCGACTTTTATTTTTTTTTCTCGTAAATGTAATATATATTATTTTTCTTTTTCCGTACGCATAGGCATAAAAAAATATCTACCGTAGTATAATATTGTACAGGTAGTTGTTATTAAAGAAAAAAAACAAAACGACAGTATAATATAATATTATAAACAGGTGTACCTAGGTACGTCGTACATTATTGTAATACATAAATATTTATTATACTGTGATGTTTTCGTACGAAAAAAAAAATATAATAGTATAGTACAACGACCATATTATTATTTCGTCATTGTGTCGTTTTCGGTCCAAATCGTCGTCGCAGAACATTGGCAAAGTCGAACGAACGGCCGCGACGGAGACGCACTCACGGTTTCTATTTGATTTTTATTTATTTATGTTATACATACGAATATACACTATATTATATACAACTCGTACGTCTTTACTACAGGGTCCAGAACGAGAGCTGTGCGTGACCGTCGAGGATTACCGCGATAATATAATAAAAATAATTATACATATATATATAGTATAATAGTGATAGAGGTTGTGTGCCAAAAAAACGTCACAAACTGCCTTACATGTGCCGCTCACAATGTCGTGGTTCAATTTTTGCACTGAAAATCTGCAAAAGAGGTGCTGTCGGTACCTCCTGCAGCGGTACGTTGGACGGTTTCTCGAGCACAAGATCGAGTCCGACCAACTGTCCATAAATGTGCCGGACGGAGCTGTGTCTATCAAAGACATTGTACTTGATGTCCAGGTTGGTTTTATGTTGTCTTTATTTGCATTCTACATCAGCTGACAATGAAACAATAGATTACTAAATGTGTGTTACATTTGTTTGATTACATCATTAACAATGATTCTATTGCTAATAGATTATGTATCCATTGTCTACATTTTATTCACTTATTTTTTATTTTATAAAAATAAATTTTTAATAGGTGGGTAATATCATATTCATGCTATAGCACATAATATTATACTTACTTATACTTAAAATATTGTTTAATTATGAAAAATTAAAAATCTGTTTAAATTTTTTCATACATTTCCCATTGTTAGGTAAATACTAAATTTTCAAAATAAATAACTTGACAGACATGGATTTGGGAACTATACCTTCTCATGACTTGTTTATAACTCAATGGTTTGTCTTTAGGCACTGAATGATGTAGGAGATGAGCATCAGTTACCATTTGAATTTGTGGAAGGTAGTGTGCAAAAAATATCTCTATCAGTACCATGGAGGAATATGCTTAAAGAATCCAGTGTAATACACATTGAAGGGCTTAGCCTCACTGTTAGACCAAATGTTAAAGAAACAGAAGGTAAATAAAACTCGATATAACTTAATTATACTTAAGTATACAACAATTTATACACTTTTATATTTTCAGGAATACCTAGTTCTATGTTGGAATCTGTTTGGTCGTCCATGTCAAATAGTGTATATTCTTCGCCAGATAGTGATTATGAAGAAAGTTTTGATAATGCACCAGAATCTGAACAAGTTTCGGGTTTAGAAGTGTTCACTCAGGCCATAGAATCTAGTAAATTTGAATTAAATAATTTTATTTGATTAAGCAACACATCATAGATTAAGCCCTTAAGCTCTGAACTAGCAAAATTAATATTTTACTAGATCCTATAAAAGATTTTTACCATCCTGTCAAGGATATATAATTAAAAAAAGTACTAAACATTTTATGAATTAATAGTGAGCTAATGGCCTCTAATATAATTTATTAGCTCATGACTGTTCTATTAAATTGCGTTGCTCCATTTAAATGATCAAAATTGAATGTAACTCATTAGAGGTATATATTATAATTATAACTATATGTATTTTTGAAATTTTAGTATTAAACAGAATAAAAGTGAAATTTTCAAATACTGTGATAAAGTTAGAATATATGCCAGATTTTATGAAATTAGGATTAGGATTACAATTGCATATAATAAGGTAAGTGTAAGTAAATGAATTCAACTTCCAAATTATTCAATTTAATTTCTGTTCTTACAGTTTAGATTATATTGATGAAGTAGCAGATGAATCAAAAGAAGGAATATTATATGATAGCTTAGCTTTTCTTACAAAAAAGTTAATAATTGAAGGAGTGTTCTTACAGACATACGAGTTTAAATGTCCTAAACTTAATAATGAAAAACCCGTAAGTTATTTCAAAATAATTTTATATTAAACTGTCATACATTAAATTTTCTTTCAAATTCTTAAATATTATGTAAGATTCTAAATAATATGTGATTTGTACAATGATGTTTGATATTTGTATACATTTTGTAACTGAGAACTTAATTTGTCAAAGAAGTTTTTAAACTTTACAAATTGGAAATTATGTTTTGATTTTTGTTATGTATATATATATATTTAAGTAATTTTAGGAAGTCTAATTTTTTCTGAATTATTTCTACTTAAAATATTTTTGGAATATATTTATTAAATTTTGTATTTTGTATTTTTTATTTTTATTAAGAATTCAAAAATAAGCACGACAGAGCCAATAACTATTGCTGAACTTACTGGTACTCAAATTATTCGAATGGTACTTAAACATAATCCTAGTCTTCCTGGTCCAAAACTGAGCTTGGAAATAAACTTTGGACCACTTAATGTTATTTTATCACCAAGACAACTGTATTTAGTCATAGAAATCTTGCGTGGTATATCTAAGCCTCTAAAAGAACAAAAACTTAGCACTCCTGTACAAAAACCAATGACTGAGTCTGATTTCAATCATATAGAATTAGATTTATTTAATCACGTTGACATTAGACCTGATGCTGATGTTGGTTTGAGAGGAATGCAAGGATGGTCAAATTTGCAAGGTAATAGTATCATACTTTGTAGACCTATTCAAAATTAATTTATAAACTATTTACTTAGATGATGAAGAAGAATTTTTCCCATTACAAGGTGCTAAAAGTAAAACATTTGCACCAAGCATGAATTCTTCTATGACTTCTAGTATGAGTAGTGTAGCTAGCAGGTAAATACATTTATTTAACACATATTTTTAAATATTAATTTTTGACGGTCATGGTTTTTTTTTAGTAAATCTGAAGTGTCTTCTCGTCACACTAAGCATAGACATAAAGGTAATTTTTTTTTTAATGCTATCAATGGTAATTTTTTTTTTTGTGTTTTTATAATTTTAATAATTTTAATTTTAGGTAAAAATGAATGGTTAGGCGAAACCAACCATTTTAATATACAGTTAACTTCACTGTGTGTGGCTTTGCTACATGATGATATTCTTGCTGTTTGCCCGGAGACCGATGTTATTACTCAATGTTCCTTGAATGAGATGCGTAAAATATCTCATCAATATCTTATGGCTGTTCAAAATGCTGACATTATTAAGGATTGTGATAAAATTACCAAATCTTTAGAAAGAAACCATTTAAAACTTGTAGCTACAAATGTCATATTAGAAGGTGATGAAAAAACTAACGAGACTGTAAAAGATGTTAATATAATTGCTTCAGGATCTGATGTATTATTAATGGAAGTTCTTGTTGAAACTGTGGAAGAACCAACTCAATATATTCCGGTAAAATATTTTTCTTATTATTAAATCAAAATAAGTTTTTATATAAAATCTTTGATATTGGTAGATATTAAAATTTGTCCAAAATGGCAAGAGTTCTCCAAAAATATCTAGTATACCGTGTCATCAGCCAGACATTCAAATTCAATTCAAACATAACACTAAGTCTACAAGATATTGTAATCCAGTCACTTCAGAAATAAAGTATTATTATATTTTTTTTTAATATATATTTTAAATCATATTTCAATATTCTTTAATAATTTTATTTTATTTTATTATTATTTTCATTTTTTTAATAAATTATTAATTGTTTAAAGCACAGTTTTTTTTTTGCTTTACTGTAATGTTGTTTAAAGTAATTATAGGTTAAAATCGAAAAATATTCACTTTATTATTTTATTTAATGTTTAAAAAACTTTTGGTCATTACTCATTAATAATATTAATTTTAATTAGTACATTTTACTTTGGAATTATCGTAGTACTTAATAAATAAAATAAGAAGGAAGAGATTTAAATTTTTAATTGTAAGCTTTTTAACTCTTAAAAGATGCAGTAAGTTTTTTATACCTACAACATATCATAAAATTAAATAGTTAAAAAATAATTGGAATTTTACTAGCACTGAGGTAATTTAAATTTGCTTCAAAGAGATTTATGCCAAAAATGTTTCTATGGTTCTTCTATTAAAAAAATTATTTAAAGATTTTAATTAATATATTTTTTTGCTTTGGTGTTGAATATTTTGTATTCTATTTTACTGATATTACTTTTATATTTTTCTATATTAATATCCTTACATTTTTTTTCCAGGATTACTATGCAAGAAGCATTTTCTGAAGTTGATATATCAATGATTAATCGTTTATCTTCATACATTTACAATCCAGATTTTAAGATTTCTAAAAAAAATACTCTCAATGTATGACAATTGTGTTATATATAAATAAATGTTTTTTAAAATATTTTTCTTTTTATTTTAGGTTAGTCAGCCTCAGTTTAATGAAGTAATTGAATCTGTCAATGATACAAATATAAATTGCACTTTAAATTTTTGTTATTTGACTATTAAGTTTCGGTAAGAAATTACTGTAATTATTTGGTAATAATTATACATTTTTATATAACTAACTATTTATATACTAGATTTCCTGTTCCTGATTTACGACCTCTAAGTGATATTAACCGATTACCATGGTGGAAACGTATATTAAGAGATGATATTTTATGGTTGTACTTATCTGATGTTGAGGGGTCATTTACAAAAACATCACAACAAACTGTTTCTACTGGTTATGAATTGCAATGTCGGTCTATTGAAGCCCTATTTCAAGAAGGAAACACCAATAACATAATTCCCATTGCTAAATGTAAAGGAATTGATGATGAATTAAAATCTATTAGAATGGATGCTAAACGTAGACCAAAGTAACTACTTGTTATTTTCAAGTTTTTAATTTGTTTTTTTTTCTACTAGGTATAAATAGGTCATACCACAGTTATTATTTTATTAAAGTTACCCTTTTTTTTTTTGTGTGTTGTACGGTTTAATTTAATTTTAAATAATACAATCATGTTTAAAAATTTAAAACAATTTGAATTAAATTATATTTTTTAAAACTTATTTGAAAGTAATTAGTAAATTAAATAACATCTAGTAATAATTAGTTAACAAATATTACGACAAATGAATAATGTATTACTAATTACATTCCTTTTTATTATAAAATTTGTTTTACCAAAAGTAAATATTTATACATATTGTATATATATATTTTTTTTTAAGATTAACATTAAGATTATGCCCAGTTGTTAATGCTGAAGATGAAAGAAATATTGTAAATTTGAACGCTGAACAGAACATGACGAGTAGTGTTTATGTTGAGTCTAGTAAAAAGCCATCACCATTTGCTTCCAAAAAAATCATGAGACAAAGAAATCATCATTCTGATGGTCAGGAACATGAACGTAAATTAGGTGATGGGGAAGTACAAGTAGTTCCAGGTTCTAGAGAAGAAATTATGGAATTTGTTGAAAATACCAATGCTAATGCTAAAGTGTATTTAGACATAAATTTACCATGTCTATTTATCACATTACCTTCCAAACATGTATATGAAATTATTTACAACAGGTTAATAATATATATATTTTTAAATAATTCTGTACTTGAAATAATTTTTTTTTTTTTTTTAGATTTACAAATGATTTATTTTTTTGGTCTCCATCATTTCCGACTCCTGCATCATCTGGAGATGATACTAACCGATTATCAAATATATTGGATAAGACTCGTTATTTTGCACCTTGTAAATCCGGAATTCAGTTTGGTAAATTATAATAAATTTTAAGACAAACATCTTTCATTAATGGATATAATTTTACAAATTAGAATCAGAAAGTGAATCAGAAGATGAAACATCCGATAATTATTATTCATGTGGACAATCCAGTATGAATATTGCTGATCCAATTGTTAAAAGAACTGAATTTTGTCTTAATTTAAATGTGGCACAATGCTTGTTTACTGTTGTTACACAATCTAGGGTAATTATTAATTATTAATTAAATAAATTATGTTTATGTTCATAAACAAGAAAATTACAAAAGATTTGTGACTATATATTTTTATTAACTATAAATGTTTTAATAGGATCGTTCTGGACGAGTTATACCAGAACATTATGGAGAAATACAAATTACATTTGATGATCTTTATTTGTACACTGCAGCTGGATATGAAAATACTCCTAGGCATAATTTTATTTGTATCCAAGCTAATAAATTCTCCTTCAGTCATGAAAGTAAGTTTCAAACTTAATTTGATGATCATTAACTAATGATTTTGAGTTTGTATATCAATATTAATTTTTACTTAGATTTTGCCACAAATGGTACTGACATTTTGACCCCAAAAGAAGTTGTATGTCGTAAAAATAAATCATTACAACGTGTGTTGTATAAAATACCTGATGGTATGGATTTTAAAGAACGATCTGATATTAATAAGTCTGATATGTTGACAGTTGTGGTTGAAATATCTGTTTGCAATCATATAAAAGTAATATTATTTACTAATTAATGATAATTAGATGGTTTCATATCATATTTTTATAAATTATTTATGTAATTTAGACAATAAGGGTAGCGAATGAAATTTATGGTACCACTTTAAGGCATATATTTAGTGTTGTTGCACAAAGCTGGTATCATCAACTATCTGATTTCTTTGATGTTGTGGATTATCCTGTTGCTGGGTATGAATCGCCTCATGTAATCACTGAATTACATCAACACATTAGTGATTGTATCATTGATTATAGGTAAGTAATTTAATTAATTATATTTAAATTGAATCCATTATTTTACTATTTAAATGTTACAGGCCACTTCATTTACCATACCAATGTGTGCTTACAATTGGTAATTTTAGTTTATCGAGTAATATTGTAGCAAGATCTAAAGCATCAACTCTTCAAATCGTATCTGAGGATGTAGCTTTCTTTATTTCTGCTCGTTTGTCTAAATCAGAAAATTTAGATTTAGTGTCTCATTATATTTGTGTCATGGACTTAGGTGTTTTTGAACTTTCTTTAAAGCTTAGTAAAAACTCTAAACAGTCAAATGATTTGGTACAACCTGAAGTGGACTTAAGAATGGCTGTGAATGTTATACATATAAGAACATGTGCAGACTCTGCATTTGCTTTTTGCCGTATACTCAGTTATTTGGCTTCTGATGGTGATAAAAGTTCCGTAGAAGAACAAACAACTGAGTTTGAAGGAGTTGATCAAGAAGATCCTGTTTTGTTAGATCAAGCTGATTCTGACAACAATTCATTATCAAGTCTTATAATGGAAGCTATGCATGAAGAAACTACAAGTCATAAAAAACCTAAAACTCCAGGAGACTCAGTGAAAAAGCAAAGTTCAAATCAGTCAACTTCAAGTCAAAGTGATAAAGGAATTGAAGTATTTTATTTTCCTGATGAAACCAATAAAATAGTCACCCCTTTGGAGAATGAACCACTATTGCAATATGAAGTTGAAGATGATTTTATTGAAAAAGAATTTTGTTTTGTTGAACATGAAGTTGGTTCAGGAAAAATGGTATGATTTTATATTTATTGTAAAATATATCCAATTTTGAATAATTAATTTTTCATTAATTGTAATTAGCCTCGAAGTAACATACCAGAAGTGCGTATGTTAATAGACACACAATTACGTTTGGTTAACAACTATTTTAAAGCCCCTGTTGGAAAAATAGATATGCTACAGGCTCCTAAAGAATATCCAATGCCAGTAGTTAAATATACATTAAGAGAAATGACTCTAATTTGGCATATTTATGGTGGAACTGACTTTAGTACTAAAACTATCCATAATGAACTGACTAAACATGTCACTATAGTATCAGAAACGTAAGTACATTTAATTGTATATTAGTATGTAAAACAAAAATAAAGTTATTATATTAATAAAATGGTGGGTACATTGTTTAGGAATTCTTGTCCAACTTCTCCAAACACATTAAGGCCTTCTCTTTCTCGGTATTATTCCCAAACCAATATAAATTCACAGGTAATTGATTATAATTTTTTTAAATTATGCTTTACATCATAATTGTTAATCCTCTTTTTATTAGAAAAATCATACTTCAAAAAAAGGATCCAATACATCTCAAGCCAGGACAAGATTTTGCTGTAGCGTTTTACCTACTAGTTGGCAGGCAAAGGGTGGTGCTGGAAGACAACATCATGTATTAATGCAACTCCAATTAAACAAGGTATTTTTTCATGTTGTATGTATTAATTAAAATATAAAATTAAAACAATTTTATTATTAGGTACGATTCCAGCATGAAATTTACCCATCCCATACAAAGCAAGCAATGAGGCAAGTGATTCTGATTCAAGACTTAGAAATCCGTGACAAACTAGCATCATCTAACATCAATAAATTTTTATATCTCTATTCAAGTGAAGCAATGCCTAAACAGCAAGATGCCAATATGGTAAGTGAGATTGATAGTTTTTTTTTCCAAAACATAATTCATTCAAATAAAAATGTTGACAGTTTGTTGCCAAAGCTGCCCATATACGACCTGATTCTAATCTAAAGGTTCAAGAATGCTGTGTGAAAGTGTCCATGTTACCATTAAGACTTAACATTGATCAAGATTCATTGATATTCCTAATCTCATTTGTAAACCAATTTAATGCACTTGGTCAAAAAACCAAAGATGGTATTATAACTTTTTTTATTGAATTTTGAATTTTTTTTTTTAACTGTGACTTTTCTAGAAGTATTAGCTGAAAAGAAAATACCCACAAAATCAGAAGAACCAATTATGACATTTGGAAACACAGTTGATGGGCAGCAGGATATTCCACCTAACCCATTGATTCAATTAAATGATGAATTTGATCAGCATTTTGGATTAAAAGATACACCTGTTATTCCCAAACCAGACTCTAGCACAAGTCCAAGTGACAGTAAAGCTCCTGTTTACATAAGACAATTTGTGTTTTCTCCAGATGTTACTATACGCTTAGATTATGAAGGACGGCATATTGATTTAAGACAAGGTTCATTGGCAGGTTTACTAATGGGATTAGCACAGCTCAATTGTTCAGAGATCACTTTGAAACGTATTGTTCATAAGCATGGGTAAGAAAATATGACTATCTTCTTATATATGTTTTATGACCATAGATTCATATTAGTTATTGATTTTTATAGTTTACTTGGGTTCGACAAACTATTGACATATGTTACCCAGGAATGGTTACAAGATATAAAGAAACATCAGCTTCCATCATTACTTGGTGGTGTGGGTCCAATGTATTCATTTGTCAGACTAATACAAGGCTTTAGAGATCTAGTACAACTCCCTATTGAACAATACCAAAAAGACGGTAGAATAGTCAGAGGTTTACAAAGAGGCGCTAATTCATTTACTACATCTACAGCAATGGCAGCTCTTGAAATAGCCACCAGAATTGTAAACCTTATTCAGGTATGTAAGAATATTCCAATGGAGGTATCAAGAGAAGGAATTTTTATTTATAATTATTGTATAGAGGGTAGCTGAAACTACTTATGACATGGTAAACCCAGGACCAAGTATGCGGCAATTAAGGCTACAAGAAAGTAAAAAGAGAAATCGTCCTAACAAACGATCACATCCTGCCGACATTCGAGAAGGAGTAACATCTGCTGTTATGTTGGTTAAAGAAGTTAGTGTTTATAATTTTAATTATTTCAATGTAATACCAATCAATAAAATACTTATAAGAGTTGACATAGCATAAACTCGATGAATGTATAGGGCTCCAATAAATGCAGAAATTAAATTATTAAATAGTTTTTTCTAGAAAAAAAATTATTTGTCTGTGTGTTAGTAATTTAATATTACTGATCTATGTTGTGTGCGTTTTAGGGACTTGGTGAAACAGCACAAACTATAGTTAGAGTGGCAAGTGAAGAACACGAGATCAAGGGCACTGCTGGTATGGTCGGTGGTGTTATGCGGCAAATACCTCCTACTGCCCTTACACCCATTATACTTGCCAGCCAAGCAACGTGCAATGTACTTCAAGGTGTTCGTTGTCAACTGGCACCGGATGCCCGCGTTGAAGCAATGCAAAAATGGAGGTGCGACTAAACATCGACTACATATCAAAGACCAAAATACTTTTATTATATATTTTCATATATTTTTTAATTTAATTATTCATTTGTGCATTTTGTTCTCAACAATCAAAACTTTTGTCTGACAATTGTATGATAGAATGTATTCTTGGTATATTTTTGCAAAACCTATAGCACGGTCTATGTATTTTATTTTTGAAAAAAAAAAAACTGTTGAATGGTTAACAGTTGTACATTAACTACTGAGACACCAAATGGTAAATAAAGCAAAAACAAAGATGCAATCTATTATTTATATATATATTTTTATTCTAATTCTAGTGCCATAATATTGTGGTTCCATTATTTTTAGTCTGTTTAAGGCATAAGTGTTTTGATTTGTTATATGTTAAATTTTATACTATTAACCAAATGTTTAATTTGTCATTTTGAACATTTTGTACAGAAAATAGGAGAAAAAAAAATAAAAACATTCATTTTGATGATTATTTTATTGTATTTTTTTTATTACAATAGTACAATACTTGTTTAGTATACACGAATACAACAATTATATTAAATCACAATCAGTAAAAGAACTTGAGTTAAGCCTATAAATGAACACGGACATACATACTACATGGAAGACCTCGCGGAATATTATTGTCTTACTTTTAAAAAGTATTTGAGTTCAACGATTTGTCATTAACATAATCTCGATGTACACTAACGTTAATCTTATACAATTCCTGAATTCAATTCACAATCATAATTTAATTACTATAGTTATTTTAATTATATTAAATAATCAAGTATCCTACTAAGATAAAGTCCAATTATTTAAACTTAACATTTAGCAGTTTGATATATTATTGTTACTCTTCCAAGCACATTCTTCATTAGCTTTCCATACACCACTGCCGTCTTCGTACTGTTCTTTTTTAAAAATGGGAACCGTGGTTTTTAGTCTATCGAGTATAAACGAGACGGCTTCTTGAGCATGTTTGCGATGAGGAGATGAGGCGGCAATCACTACACCAGCTTCTCCAACTTTTACTTCACCAATCCTTTTACAAAATATTGATTATTAAACAGGTTACATTAATTATACTTATTAAGTTAAGATATAATCTATTAATGCAATTCATCAATTCTTTAAATTACCTGTGATGTATTGCAATGTTAACAACTTCGGGCCATTTTTGTCTAGTCAACACAGTGATACTTTTCATTTGATTCAACGCCATTGACTCGTATGCTTCGTAAAATAATGTTTTTACTTTATTTCCATTAAAGTGTTCTCTAGTGGTTCCAATAAATATTGATATAGCTCCACATTGCGGCAAGTTGACAGAATTCATAACAGAGACAATATCCAGTTCAGAATTCACAATTTTTAAATCAATCATTTTTTATTTAACCTGGCAAAAAATTGATTACTAAAAAGCTTAGTAGGTAGGTTTATAAGAAACTGTTGTGAATTAAATCTGTTTACTTAGTACATTACCTCCACTTATTGGCGGGATAACAGCTACAACGTCTTTTTCTCTTAAGGTGATTTCCAAATTATCAGATATGTAATTTTCATTGACAGCTAGTATAAATACATTTCCTATTGACAATAAATTAAATTGATCTATCAACATGGAACGTAAATCATATCCAAATAAAGTTTGTGGCAATTGAATAGTCGTATTCTTTACTTTAGACAATTCACGAGCTTGAGCAAAAAATATAACTGTAACATTTACCACGGTCATCACCTAAACAAATAAAATATATAAAATTAATTTTAATTTCAAATTCTGAATAATTTGGCAGGTAGCTACTTATTGGTTATCCTACCACTACTTGTTAATATCAGAATTTTTTGAGATTACCTAAAAACTATTGCTATGTTTTTTTAGTTTTCTATATTGTTATCATTATTATGCTAAGAATTTTAAAACATTTAAAAAATGTGAATACTATCTGTTTGTAATAATAAAAAAAAAAAATATTTGCATACAATTTAAAATCCTATCTCATATTTTCTTAATTTAGCTATTAAGCTATTGCACTATTTACTAACCAAAATAAATGGCTAAAACTTATCCATTCCTTATATAATATGATTGCTGTCATATAAATTAAGCCAAGTACATCTCTAAAACCTTGCATTGATTTTTATTGTCCCATTTAGCTTAATATTTTAGAGGTAAGCGCTCACAAAAATATATTTATGGTTTTCTAAATTGAAACTGTAGATAAGTTCTGAATGTTGTTATACGAGCATTTCATAAATGTGCGCAAAGGGCTCGGCTGGAATCTTTTTAGGGGCACAATAAAATTTCAAATTTGTGTAAGTAATAAGTATATATTTAATTATAATAATATGTTCCAGATCATCAAAATGTTTAACTTCAAAAATATATGTCTACAAATTAACTCATACAACTTGATTCAATTTACATAGTTTTTAATTTACAATTAGAATGTACATAGTAATTGAATATTAATGCGTTGAAAAAAAATTAGGGGCACTGTCCAAATATTGGGGCATTAATATTGTTCCAAGTTCGACTAGAAATTGAAGTCTGCGCACGACTATGGAGCGTGATGAATACATGGAAAAAAAAGTTTAATTTAAATTCACTTATTATTTAAATTTACATTTTAAAAATTATTCAATAGAAAATAGAATAATAGAATAATTTTTAGTTTGGTAACTAGTGACTAGGTAGATACATAAAAATACTTAATTACCTTTTAACATGTAGGTATATAACTATTTAATTAAATAATGAACATAAATTAATTATATTTGATAATATTTATGAAATAAAACACTTTAAACAACAAAATGCCTAGTTAAAATTGTTTTAAGCTCAAAATTATTAATGATGAAACAATAATATTAACAATAGGTATTTCAATTTTATATGATATAAAATTAAGTAGAAGCTAACAATTAAGTTATAATAAAAAATTCACACTTCACAAGATAAGTAAAAGTACTTGTAAAAATAGTTATATAGTTATAAAAAGTATAGAAATTATTATATTTACTCTACGGTTTATCTGAATTTGATCCATATTATAGGTAGGTACCTATTTCAAAAAAATTAATTTTTTTCTTATCTGTAAGACTGTAAAATATAGTGAACCATCTGTGAATAAATAATTATTTTGAAAAAAAAATAACCAATATTCAAACAGCTATATTCTATTTTATATTTTTATTTTAATAAATATTTTTCGTACAATAAAATGAATTGATGAATATCTATAAACTATTATAGGTTACTTATAATACTATATTTGTTACAAAATTTGAAACAATCCATGACTATAAAAGCATACCTACTAGAATATAATAATTAAAAAAATTAATATTAACCCACCTTGATGAATAATCTTATGCCCTTGAGTGGAACTAAAACAGAATGATCTTTTATTCAATGTGTTATTATTTAATATTTGAAACACGAGAAGACGAGAGGTTAAAGGTTAAACTGTAGGACATCGCCATATGGCATATTATTAATTACAAATTTTCAATGGCTTCCCAAGTATTATGTAAGAACTGAATCATTAGTCAATATAGTACCTAGTTATAAACTATGACTGTCCAAGGAATTATTTTCTATTTTTTCAATAATTTATCTTGAATAATGAACACTTCATTATCGATTTAGTGATTAAAATATTAAATGAAATAAATAATAGTTAATTATTATTTTTTGATAGTGTATTACGTATGTAAAAAACGTAGTACCTATAGTATTTTAGGCATATTGTATACCTAATCATAGATAATAGAAGTACTTCTATTATCTATGTGTATAATAGCGTAGATTAATACTATATACTATATACTTATACTAGTATATTTAATCTATGATAATAGGTATGAATCCATAGCTTTAGATTGTTTATATTGTTACTTATTAGAGATCGGATTTATTTTCACTTAAAACTTAAAAAATGTATGATGGTTTTATGTCGTTTAAAGTTTCAAGTAGGCAATATATTCCCTTAATATTCTTTAAAAACACCCGTAGATTTATGTCCTTAAATAATATTCTTTTAATATTCTGAAAAAAAAATAAAAAAATATATTAAAACTATTTACTTTAAATTTATTATGTTTACAATAACAATTAATTGATTCATAAATATTCCAAAACAATAATCTGTAATATTGTAATATAAGTTACTAAATTGTTTTCTTCGGAAGAATATTTTACTTTTTATTCTCAAATTTTCTCTATTATCTCTAACGTATCTAATATTTTCAAATTCCTAAAATATTATTTTTTATGCAAAATAATTTTTTTTTAAAGAATCGCAAATATATTTTATTACCATTTAACTATTTTAACTGCATATATTATACAGAAACAAATACGTAAAATCATTAGTCAATATGACAAATGAGTAATGACAATACATCATAAAAATCATACCTCTAATTAGTAATTAAGGCTCTATATAATTATTAATTATTATAGTAAATCTAAAATCTCTATTTTAGAGATACACTTAAAAAGTGTTAAATGATGATAGAATAC
>VUJU01004138.1:8409-20556 GCA_009835225.1 Aphis craccivora | reverse complement strand
AAATGGGCGATTAATATATTGGTTTCAATAGTATATGTAAATGTAAATGTGAGACACAACTTCAATATCTTTTCTAATAAGAAACTGAATTTAAGTACTAATAAATACTTTGGGAAGTTAAAATAATATATGGACAAGACTTTTTACATAAAATAAATTTTATTATTTTTTATATTTAAAAAAAAAATACTAAATTTTAATAGGTACTACCATTTTCTATACAATGTCATGATAAAATTTTCAAATTATTTCGATTCTTTAAATATAATTTATGTTACAAAACCATATATGTAGGTCAAAAGTAAATATAAGTAGGTATGCATTTTCAATATGTAAATAATGGTACATTCATCTACTTTTGATTTTTTGTTTTGTAACATGATTTTTAATAATAAATATATATATAACATTGTTTATAAATACTTTTTTAATAATTATGGTAATAAAACTTTTTTGGGCGATTGTAAACTCCGCCAGAATATCGTTCGAGATAAAAAGGTAATAATAGGTCTATGGTAAACTCCGCCAGTTTTTTTTTTTACCTGGTCAGTGCGACAGCTCTCGCATTGCCACGTGCCTTCTCACATTAAATACATTTACATCTATTGTGATGATATATGTCAAAATTGATAAAATATTGTCAAGGTTAGATCGATTTAAATTATTAATAGTTTTATCTTCATATTATCTGAAATCAGCTAAAAAACTCGAAATCAAAAAAAAAAAAAAAATGACAGTATTACAGAATGCTATGAATAGGCATACTAATAAAAAAATACAAGACATAGAATATTTGCAAATTGTATCACATCATTATAGTTTTCATACATGACAATATTTATAACAATCATTTATTTATTATTTATTTTTTATTATATTTTATTATATTATGTGGATGATTATTTATTTATTATTTTTGACTGTGATTTATGTATATTTAATGTTGACAATTATTAATTATTATTATAGAAAATATGATTTTATATTATTAGATATAACGATTATTTATTTATTTTTTATTATATTATGTAAACAATTATTAATTATTATTATGAAAAATATCATTTTGGATTATTTATTATGATTTTTTGTACTATGATTTAAAATTTTAAATATTTAATGTGAACGATATGATATTATATTATATTATATTATATTATATTATATTATAATTTTTTTTAATGATATATCATATTGATTTTATACTACTATTTGATTTTCTTCACTGGCGGAGTTTATGCGCCCACTTTTTTATCTTAAATATTATTAATGATTATTTTTTTCTATTTAATATATAGCATTGTGTAATGATTATCTTATGTGATTAATATGTACGTTTGATAATAAGATTGCAAAATTACAAATCGTTATCTAATTGAAGAAAAATAAACAGTTTAAAACCATCTCTGTAGAAACTACATACCTTAATAACAAAATAACAATATCCTTATACAGCTCTTAAAATTGCAAGTAAGTATATATCAAACACAAATTATTACCAATCATAGTACAACATAAATATAATAAGTACTTATCTAAAATTAAATTAAAATTAAATAGTTTTTGTTCTGCTGCAGTAATTCTTGTGAATGTACCAGAATGAAATATTTACGAGTCACTTCTACTAAAAACAAACATAATTTATCGTGTCTATTAAATCTTATTTTAATAACTATATGAACATAAAGTTGTAATAATTAAGCTATTTTACTAGTTAACTATATAAAATTTGACATTTCTCAGTTTTATACAAATAAATGAGAACAATTTGCACTGATCCAAATCATACTATTAAAATTGAATCATAATTTTTTTTTTAATTACCATAAAAAATTAATATTGCTTCTAAGATCTATGAATATCAAGTGTGTATTTTTACTATTATTACACTATTAAAATCTTATATTATGGCTGTAAAATATATTTTAAGTTTGTTCTTAAAAATAGTGCCTAGCCACGTTGTACCTACAACGTTTTTCGAATTTCGCAAATAGTAAAAACATTTTTGAGGTTATTTGAAAATAAAATCAGTAATGTAATACCATCAAACATAAATATCATATCAAATATTTCAATGAATTTAAAATTGAAGAAAAATAGGTTTTTCCCCGATTTAACTCAAAAGCTTTAATCGATTCGTGTTTTACGGTACCTACATAGGTACTTAGTTTTTGTTACGCCAGCATCTCAAGTATTACGTATGATTGTAATAATATAATAATAAAATATCTAAGTTCCGATCATTAAATGTGAGAATACGACCTATTATAATTATTTTTATAAGCCAAAAAGCCATATTAATTTTATAGATAAAATAACTTAACACAACGATAATTGCCGAGATAATGTTGAGAGATTTCTATTAGGTACATGATTTATCGTATAAGTTAGTAACACATAAATTTACAATTTTGAAAAATAATAGTAAACAATAGTTTCATAACTAACTATAAGTTTATAAAAATTTGTAAGCAACACTAGTCAATACGTGCTAAATAAATATAGGAAACTTTGAATTTCTTTAACGTTGTTAATTTAATCAAATAAAAATTTGTTTTAATTTTTTTTTTTTTAAGTATTTATTTTTTAGGTAATTTAAGAAACTATTGTTACCAGTAAATTCGGTATCTCCAATTGACTACAACAATATTAAACTCTGATGAGCTAAACAGTATTTTAATTAGTTGTTCAGATACAACGAACAAAGTATACGTAGAAAGGATAATTGCACAATTTAGCATATTATATTGCAGGTAAAAAGCATATTATTTATTAATAAAATATACTCAACAAAATTTCGTCATCATCAAATGATAACAATTATAATAGTATAAAAAATAGTTTGTTAAAATATCATACTATAAGCATTTGCAAAAAACGTATAGGTATACAAGAATATAATGGTGTTTTATTTATTATAAAATTGTCATTAATATAATATAATGTAACTATTACAGTAATAATTCACTCATTTTTAAACGCACCGCACATGAAGGCGAGGACGATTCATTTCATTTTCATTAAACAAAATAAATATGTGTTTGTTTCAGTTTGTCGAGACTATACCTATACTTTGTTATATCAGATAATTAATGTGAACTCAACGGTGTTTTATGTAATTTTGTACAATTCATTAATTTTTATTTAAACATAATATTGTTATAACCATATCGTGTATTTCTACAGTTGGACACACATTAAATGAAATGTACTTATATTATATAGGGTGCATCATTTCATATTGTTGTACGAATGATTTTTTAATGATTATTATACGGTTCGATAATATAGAACAACCTAAAAAAAATTAAAACACGTGTTTTTTATTTTCGACAAAATAAATTGTTTAAGAAAATTTAACTACGTATTTTTAGTTAAATACTATAGTTTATAGTGTTTATATTAACAGCAAAAATATTTAGTTGAATTTTTTTTAGTTAATTCTAGAAGTGTAGTGCTTCTCTTCCTAATATTTTGATGGTTTACCTAAAGTAATTCGAATACATATTTAATACATCTTATTCATTCATCTAAAAATGAAAATATATCCATAGTTATGGTTCATTTTTGATTAAAATTAGATGTGATAAATTACGATTTAAAACATAATTAATGTATCTATTGATACAAATATATTTCAATTATTTTAATTAAAACTATTAATAAATTTCAATAAACTAGAATTGCGATTTAAACATAAGAATTTTCGGAAAATAATCACTAGTTACCAGAATCCATCAAGAATAGTTTTTAACTTTAAAAAATAAATAAATAAAAAGAAAATAATACATTAATCAAATTTCATATTACCGATACGTAACCACTAATCATTAAAAATCTATGCATACAACGACTTAAAATAATAATATCATTATAATACTACCCATACATTCTATAAATTATAAAGTACATAATACTTAGTACTATTGTACTAAACGTAGACACTAAACACAGTGGTATATATTATTTTAAAGTATAAATAAAACTTTGTACGTGATCAATACTCTTATTTTTACCTGAATAAAAAATGGAATCAAAATTACTCATTTCTTACTTTTGAATAATTAATAGTAACTCGTTAATAATTATCAATAATTAAAATAAAAAGTGAAATCAGAGGCGAAGTGTTAAGCAAAACAAAAATATAAAAAGTGAATTAGTCACAGACATTAAATAAGTACCTACTGTTATGCACCTAGTTAGTAATCATAATATTATGTAAAAAATATGTTATTATTAGCAAAAATTAAAGTTTAAAAACTATTCATGAAAAAAATAAATATTTTACGTTAAATAAATTCTTACGAAAAAATAAAATATTATTGTAATAAATTTAAAAATAATAATAATAAACATCTACGTTATATATATTATACAAATTATTAATTAAATTTTATGAGTTTTAAAAACAAAATACCTTAATATTAATATTATTTAATAGGTACCTATACTCTTTATTAAATAATTTCACTATTGAGTTCATATTATTTATTTTGTACTAGGGCATAAAAAAAAATATATATGGAATAAAATACAAAAGATTACTTTTTTTCTTTTTCACCGTTTGTGCTGAAATTGAACTTGTAAACTTCTTCACTGGTTTGCGTTATATTAATAGCAGATATGTATTCCGTATTATGTTTAGGGGAATTCATTTAAAAAAACAAACTTATTTTATTTAATTATATAAAAGTATACAAATAGAATTATTGAACTTATCGTTTTTATAATTGCATTAAACTAAAAAGCAGCGTTAGTGGAATAATATATTTGGACTGAAAACGGGTGTACACTGTTTTACGTTGAACGCACACATTACTAATAACGTGTATAAGTGTAATAAACCAATCATTTCACATTTTTTTTTTTTTTATTCCAGTCAACTGACTTTATTTTTGTAATTTTTTTTTTTTTTAAATAAATTATACAGCAAAACACCTGTTTGTTTTATTGAAATTGCATCATGTAACGCGGAAAAATAACAAATGGGTGTTTGTAATTATCATAAAATATTACCTGTTTCTTGTCATGAACACTACTGTTACAGTCTAACACATTTTTGGCATTCGTTTAGTGAATTTTTCGTTTTCACATTATTGCTGCCAGATCTGAGTACATTTTGGTGTTTCAGTAACTAACTTTAATTAAACGATATAGTTACATGTATAATCGATTCATATTACAAATGTACAACTATTGGACGTATATTTATACAACTTAATATAATAATAATGTTATTTAACATAATTTAATATACACTGAAAAATAAATAAAATGTTTATATAATCATATATACTTATATATAATCATTAACCTCGATACTGTAAATTAAAAACTGATCAATTTTAATAATATAATAAATAAATAGCCTTAAAAAATGTAGGAATTTCAGAGATCTGCTCGAAAGTATTGGTTATTCCTACCAAAATACTAAATACCAAATAATTCAAAAAAAAAATTGCATACTTCAAACTGATATAATTATATATTCTTTCGTAATGATTTTTAATAATTTGGAATAAATATTCAACGTTAGTTAAGTTATTCTATGTACTTCAAATGCTAATAAAAAAAAATTGTGCCTATGTATTCTTATAATTTTTTAATCACTATTATAATAACTTATGAGGAACTTTGTATTAAATTTTCAAGTATTTTGATAGAGCCAAAAAAATTTAATCGGCACTTCAAAAATATTTTTTTAGAAAAATTGAAAATTTCAGTTGTCTATAAATAGCTCAAAAAAATTCAAAATATTTAAAAAATTAAATCACGTAAAGAAAACCCGAATCTTAATAACTGGTAAAATTTTCAAGTATCTACGACTTATACTTTTTGAATAATAACAAATATTTAAAATCGTTATCGTTACGCTATTTCGTAAAAATGTTAAAATTCCAACGCACTTAAAATTTTTCCTATAACGATGTTATGAGTTTTCTCTATAGCTACTTGAAGGAAAACTTATGGAATGTTATAATTTTAATCCTTAGTTATGAACACAACAAATTGTATGATTTTTCAACTTCAAAATTACTTGCAAATTTTCGCGTTTTCTACAGATTTCGTAAAAATTTGAACTATAAACGCTTATAAAAAAAATTGTGACTAACGATTTTTAATTTTTTTTAGCTACAATAAAAACAACTCATAAGGAACCTTGTATTAAATTTTCAAAACTTTTTGGTGTTCCAAAAATTTTTTATCGACACTTTAAAAAAAATTTCTCAAAAAAATCGAAAATTTTTATGGTCTATAAATAACTCAAAAAAAGTCAAAATTTTTTGAAAATTTAACTATATATAGATACCACTGACATTAACATTTGGTGAAAATTTCAAGTATTTTCAGTGATTAGTTTTTGAACTACAACCATTTTAATTTTTTTTAGTTACAATAAGAAAAACTCATAAGGAACCTTGTATTAAATTTTAAAAATTTTTTGGTCATTCAAAATTTTTGTATCAACACTTCAAAAAAAAAAATTCTCATAAAAATCTAAAATTTCTATGGTCTATAAATAACTTAAAAAAGGTCAAATTTTTCAAGTTCAATTTTTGAAAATTTCACTGTGTATAGATAACATTTACATAAATATTTGGTGAACATTTCAAGTATTTACAGTGTTACAGTGATTAGTTTATGAGTTACATCCATATCAAAAAAAATTAAAAACTCAAAAAATCGATTTGTTCAAAAACTAGTTTTGCGTAAAAATTTCTGTTTTTACGTCATTTTTTTTTTTTTGTTTTTCTCGATTCTTTTGAAAACTGTTGGAAAATGTTAACTTTTGACCTTTATAATGCACCAAGGATATTCACTTTTACATCGGAAACCACCCCCAAAGTTTGAAATTGGAGCATTATTTCGACTAGTTATGCTGTACACAGACACACACAAAAAAAAAAAACATACATTATTGTAAAATCAATACATTCATCACTTCGTTCAGAATCTAAAAACATTAAGTTATATTCTTTTGGTTGCGAGCCCACTATGCATGTTTGTATTGTTTTATTGTAAACTTTAAAGCTACCTAAAATAAGTTATAGAATTCGAAAAATTATTCTGAACGGCGCTCGGTTTGTGACTAAAACAGTCAGAAAATTATACAATTAAAAATGTGTTACAAAAAATAATTAATCAAGACAATTTTCAAAATATTATGAGTATGTGATGAATGATGATATTACGAATATTAAACGACTAATCTCTCGCTATGCTTCAAGTTTTTGTTAGAATCTTGAACATAAAATATATTAACCAAACTAAAAATGTCTAAACAAAATATCTTCAAACCATTTTCTCTGTTTTATAAAACTTTTTTATCATAATTTGGGAAGTTACAAGTTAAATTTAGAAAATTAACTTTAATTTAATTCACTTTTAAAAACCAATTAAAATGTTCTACCTAAAAATTAATTGTACGCGTTAAAAAAAAATTTTACAATTTGGACATACCTACCTAAACATACTTGGCTAAGTATTAATCACACGCGAAACAATGAAAAAAAACCTTTAGAATCTATAGACTTGCAGAATCGACAATAAACAAATATGGATTCGACACTATTATATTATGGACTGGCCCACCGGAATACCGGTAAATTCCCGGTGGACTGTAGCTGTATTAGAACTCTGGGCTGATGTACGAGTACTTGGATTAATAATATTATATTATAAATAAAACAATACATAAAAAAAGGTTTTTTTATTAGAATATATTGGGTGGGCACACGGTAATTTCCCGAGCCAACATGTTTAGCTAATCAGCCGCTGAACGTTTACGACAAACTATTTTATCCATATAATTTTAATATCAATGATAATCCAACAAAAGTCTATAAAAATTAATTAATTCAAAAGGTAATAATTTAAGATTTATCACACATTTTTTTTATGTTAAAAAATTGATTATACATTGTACGTACGTAAGTCATAAAATTAAAGTGCTCACTGAGACTTAGTTGTAGACTTTTTCAATCTTCGAGATGAATACCTAGTGCATTTTTTATCAATTTAATTTTACAGTAAATTATCACTTGTTCACATAACTTTTCCGAATACTGGTATTATAATATACAGCCATATATGAAGTATATATGAAATAATAGGTAGCTAGCACATAATAAGTACAATCTAGTTTTTATTTGAACACATATTAGTAACAGCTTATATTTTGTTTACTTATATTATTTAGTTAGATTATTGTCAGAGTGATTTTTTCAGTATTGGTACACTAATCTTCGTTATTTACATAAAATACCTGAATCATACAAATTACAATATGTACAATGTTTGCACTGTTGGATACTAGAATAATAATTTATAATTTTATGATATACGTATAATAGTATTATACTTATTATAAGTACCTATATTTAATTAAACACATTATTTTTATAGATATGTACTAAATATAGTTCCCTTCCACCGCAGTATTGCTTTATACCTATTGTATTTTTTGGAATCGCCATGTTCACTTGTGAGTTTAGATAAATCTGAACGATAGATTCGGACCTTAATGTGAGAGCTTTATACTTTTGAAAAATATTTTGTAGCAGCGTTTATTCTCGAAATATATTTTCTTTACACTACATTTATTTAGAATAGTATTTTTTGGATAATTATTTCACCGAAAAGTATTTTACAGGAACTATATGAACATTGTTGAATAATATTTTATCAGAAATTATTTTAATGTAAATATTATTTACTTAGAAAAATATTTCATTTAAAAGCTTTTTATAATATACAAAATATATATCGCTAGAATAATATTTTATAGGAACCATATTTATGAAGAATCCTATTTAAAATGTTTCCAACGATAAATGGTTTATGGCAAATATAAATATCAAATTTCGTACTTCTGTATTTTTGAATTTTAGCACACCACCAATGAATGTATTTATTTTACAACGATATAATAGTAATGTGTATATGTGTGTATATGTACATTGTACATGATAAGCAGCGGATAAAATGCTTTTATTTCCTGATACAAAAATTTGATCTAGTTTATACTTAAGAGGAATCAAAATAAATAAATCCCAGTACTTTTTTTATAATTGGGAAAACGGAAACAAATTAAGGAAAAAACCAGCAATTTGTACGCAAATTTAAGTTTTAACAAAAGTTGATTATTGGGTATAACTCAAGAATAAATAACCGTAAATACTTGAAATTGTCATCAAATATCTATAATATTATTTTCTATTGACGATAAAATTTTCAAAATATTTCAACTTTTTTGAATTATTAATATGAATTAGAAATTTATGATTTTTTTCTCTAAATATTGATTAAGTATTGGTTCGCTGGGTAGAAATACATGAAAATGTATACAAAACTTATTGTAAATGAATAATTTATCGATTAAAAAATATCTAAAATATAATTAATATATCTTATAAGAGTTTAAAGTTAATATTTTAACAAAAATTCGCAAAAATTAGCAAATTACTGTGTGGTGAAAAATGTGTTAAAAATTGTATTTCCTTTAAAATTGAATACAAAATTCTTTATAACTTTATAATATATGTAATATGTATGAACAAAAAATGTTATCAAAAACTTGATTTTATAAGCATTTAAATTTAAATTTTTACAGCATTGAATATTCAACCATATAATGATTATTTTTCCTAAAACAATTTTTGATATTTTGTTATATATAGACGAAACTTGTCTGTATGTCAGAAACTATCCTCAAAGTTGAAAACAGATATTTTTACTACTCTTAAAGATGACGCATGATATACATATAAAAAAAATAATCACACATGATTACCTACAATCAATACATTCATCGCTTTGCTCAGAATCTAAAACAACTATAAATATTTATTATAGTGGATTATATGACCGAGTATGCGATTTGTATATAGGTGAGTACTATTACTACATATTATACAATGCAGTATTTCGTAATTAAAACATTTCATACATATTTAGGCATAAGTAATTTTCATTTTAAATGGTTGACCTAGTTTTAAAGTATATTATAACTAAATTGTATTTTGTTGTAATATTTTTAGTAGTCATAATTCATAAATGCATAACCAATACCAATAAAATAAATAGGTACTTACCAACAGCACTCTCTGCATATAAGTATAAAAATACCCAATTGTTAAATTTGGTTAATATTAAAAATTTTAAATGTATTCTACTTTACTTACAGCTCTATACTTGATGGTGGCTCGTTATTATTTTGAAATGTTATTGATTTTCTATTTTCGCTGATCACGGAGATAAATCCTGCAATGTTGAAATCATAAAATGTATAAGTTACAGCTTAAAAATAATATAAATGCAACTTTTGATATATAATTATGATATTATGAACATTTGAAAAGTCGCATCCAAAGTATCTCCTGTATATGCTTTTGAACATTAAATATTTCTACAAAATTTCAAAAGTAATTTAAATTTTCAAATTGTAGTCAGGGACAAATTTAAGGTGCCGGACGCAAAATTTCAAGACACTAAAATAATCTTAAAATGTTATGCAATAATAACTTTATACTATTATCATGATTCAACCTATTTTTTCACTATTATATTTTTAAATGTATAACTTGTCTTCTTTTTACACCTTACATGGCCACACGCAAAACGCTAATCACTACGTAATATATACCTATAAGTATTGCGGATGCAATACCTAATTTAGGTGGATGGTGCCGAGAGTACGATAGTCCACAGGATATATGTTCATAAGCTATATATATATTTGGATATATACGTATAAAATACATAACATTTATTTAGTATTTAGTATAAAAAAGTTCCCTGTGTACTGGTATCTCCTATCTCAGATTTTATTTTTATGCAATACCATTTAAAACCGACGTTAGCGCCACTGTATACACGCGTAATTTACACACTATGACTACTCTTAAGTCTTAAGTTCTTTCTCTATGTCTCTTAATCATCACAGACAACATTATGCATTCCAGTCACCATCAGATTTTTCTCCAAACAAAGTTACTTATTAGTTGTCTACTTGTCTCATTACAATTTAAAAAACAATTGTGCGTGTATGAACAGTTTAACAATATTACATTATTGTTTATCATATATTACGTTATCGATATTTATCTCGTTAGTTGTTTTAATATATATGTTTAGAAAATAATGTATATGGTATTGAAAAATGCTACTCTATAAATTCATAACTATATACGAGTATAATATATACAATTGCGTGGATGTAAATATTGAATAGCCACGCCTTATTCTAAAATCAAAAAAAATAAATAAATCTGGTAGAGAGCGAAAATAAAATCCTGTATAATATATATGTAAATATTTAAAAAATAATCATGCCTATAAATTGGTAAAATATAAGTGGGTACTTGAAAATTAAATAAATATGTACATTTATACATTAATGCATTTATTTAATTATTCGTTACTCGAGTTAAGTTCTAGACAAATAGATAATGTAATAAAAAAATTTTTAATTTCTGAAAACAGCGATAAATGTATTGATTTTACTAATTTCTTTTTTGTCTTTCGTCACTTTTTGGAACAGTAAAAATGCTTCAACTTTGGGAGTGGTTTCTGGTATATAATTTTATCTTGTTGGTTATTGGTAGGTAGATTCAAAAATAAAATTCCAATTTCCAAATATTTTTAAAAAATATAATACGAAAAAAAATTAAACGAGAATTTTTATGAAAAAATACCAGTATACGACAAAATGTTTGTTGTAACTCAAAAATAAATAATCATAGATAGGCATTTGAAATATACACTAAATGTTTAAAATAATATACTCTATGATATAATTTCCATTATTTATAAATGATAGTATTGACAAGAACTGCTGTACAGTAGGTCACTATTATTTATGTGTTAAATTTGAATCCAATGATAGTTATAATTGTATACGAAAAACGATTCTTAACAAGAACGATTTGTCTGCTTAAGATATAATACATAAAATATATTATATTTTAAATTGGATGGTTAAAAAGTGGTTTATGTTTTAATAACCTGAATAACCCAAAATTAAACCATGTACAGAAAATACAAATTTAAACAACTATAGTGTATGATTCAAGCAATGGTATATAAAGGGGGTTTTAGGGGTTCAACCCCCCCCCCAAATGTATGGTTGGTATGGGCATTGATTTT
>VUJU01004137.1:0-20557 GCA_009835225.1 Aphis craccivora | reverse complement strand
ATATATTCCATATAGAATACCAAATTTGCATTAGTGCTCCATATAATGTTATGATATTATAAATATTAAATTCATTGATGATACACATATTTTCAGGGTTCTGTGTCCTGTTAATATAATATTATTCATGCATTCATTACACACCTCGTTAACACGAACTCAAGGTAACCGGAAAACAACCTGTTCGTGTAAATAAAATGTGTGTAACCCTACACAAAAATACAAAAAAATTCTAGTTATCAGAGGAGATTAAATCAAATACGGTAGATCACAAACTTCTATACTAACTTTCTATCTGTGATTAAAATATACAATTATAATTACATACTATACGTCTATACACATCAAATTGTATCATGTTTATAATAAATATATAGGTAATATACAAACTACAAAGTGGTTACTTTACATTGTTACATTGATGTTATGTAAATACATTTGAAATAATTTTTATTTTACGAATTGACATTACAAAAATTAAAATTCATGTAAAAGGATTACTAGTGGATGGTATAAAAAAGTCGGAATGGGTATCTGGGTGAACACTAGAGAGATTATACTATTATAACTTATAAGTATTATTGGTAGTATAGCATCGAACCAGACCGCAGGCATATAGAAAGTACGAGAGATACATAAGGATAAGATAAGGTGTTGATAAAACTTCGTAGTTATAATAAAGGTTAAAATGATAGTATTGATTTACATAATACGAGTAATAAAACTAAAATAGAAAATGATATTTTTAGTTCGTGTTAATCAAATAAACGGAAATATTATGCCGTATATTATTTTGTTAATATTATATTAAAATTTATTCGTAATTCGGGTTAGCCGAAAAATTCGTATAAACGTAAGTGTAAAAAACCCACTTCAAAGTACACTTACAGGCCTTTCTCGGCCCCGGAAATCGGTTCGTGTTAACAAGAGAGATTGTACAATAAAATATTATTATGTTATAAGTACAGCGGCTGATACTATATTCGGCTAAAATAAGTTGGAAACTAATTATTTTAATATAATTAAAATGAATAATGAAAATTTATTTATATATATATATATTCCGAAATCAATTGTTGGTCATAAATATTTTACATGTATGATAATAATATGGTATACCTATTGAATAGATTTCGTCACACGATTTATTATTTATCGACTATTTTCGGTATTTAACATCTTAGCAAAATATAATAAATTTAAGTCTATTTACCTGTATGTAGCCAATTCAAAAATATTTGCATTGCATTTTGGATTCAATGGCCGTTTTATCTCGCCATTTTCATCTGTTGTAAACCTAAAATAATAAATAATAATAATCTAACAAATTGTAGATATTATTAAATATTTTAAGTATTTTCTAAAACTAACCTGTTCATGGTGTAAAGCGTTTTATGAATATAATTACTTTAAATGTCGTTTTTCTAAAAAAAAAAAAAAAATATATGTATATATTAAATTATACAAATTTATATCTATTTGTTTAATGGCGTAATATATGTCATCGATTGATATTATTACGAGGAGCTCAAACAATGAAGAATTATTTCAACCAAAATTCACCAATCTTTTGTTAGTCATGTTCATACGATTATAATTATTTTTAAAACTGATATTATGGATTTTTTAATGTTTATAATTAAATATAACTACGGTATATTGGGTTACTTTATTAAAATGTATTCCTCAACTTCAATGAATCTGGTTCGAGTAGGTACCTATTTAGAAATTTAAAATTAAATAAGACATTGTTCCAGCATAATAATAGTATATAATACGTATGTAGTATATACTATGTAAACTAACTTTAGGGTTAAAGCACATTTTCTATTACTTATAGTGAATAACATCATCACAACTATTTAACCTCGCATATAATATTATATAATATTTAATATTTCTATGAATAACAATATTTACATTAATTGCGCAATACTATATAATGGCATATGTTATGATTGATAAGTCGTATTATTGACAGTTTTAGTAATTTAGTTTCCACTGTTATATAAGTCGATTTACCGTTTAATCCATCCTTTGTAAAACAAAAAGTATGTAACAATAGTCAAAAACGTATAACGAGGGAAATAATAAAAATAAATAATTGTTTCATTAAAAACAAAATTTAAAAATTTAAATATAATTATTATATAGTTGTAATTGTATAAACACTATAAACAGTATAAACAATAAACTATAGAGTATAAGTAATACTTAATATATTTAAAAATTTTAAATATGTATTTATAAACTGAATGTGAATTATAATGCACAATTTTTCTAATGAAAACAAAAAACAAAAAAGTTACATTTTATTGTGTTTTGATTTTTTCAACACATTATACAATTATGTACAATATAGAATGTAGTTAGATCAAAACTACAATTTTTAAGTTTTTCCCTAGTTTTTAATTGAAAGTTAACAAATACAAATTAGMCTTCAATTAGCTATTTGGATGMAATTATCGCATATAATATACGTCATGTACATAATATGCTACTAACGTRGCCAGTGGAGGGGGAACTAGTGTGTACATTGTACAGTTAATATTAAATTAATATATTTATCATTATACACCAGAAGCAATAAACTAAAATGATCATTAAAATATTAAATATATTTCATATAGCACATTTTATAATAAACCATATTATACATTGGAAAGGAGGGAGGCTACTTAAGCTACACATCTCTCAGAAGATAAACCATATTCAATAGTTGATGTAAGATAAATTAGCACGACGCAAATATCAATATTTTATACGTTTAGCCCAAACTATCTACTAAGTGCAGTCGTTTTTTTTTTTTTTTTTTGATTTTCCGTAGTGCACATATTTAAATTATTCGTCCAGGGTATGGTTGCAAAATATAATATAGTACTATAATATAGGTGGTGCACATTTTTATTTAAATAGTGCACATTACTTGCAGTAATTTCGTAGTGCACAAAGTGTGTCGTAGAACACACAAAAATAACCATCGGCTAAGTGTAATTCGATGTTGACCGCTCTCAGTCAGATTGTTTTTTATATAAATTTCTTTTTGCGCATCAGTTAATAAAATATTAAAATCTGTATTTATTTTGTCATTATAAAAAAGCCTCAAGCAGAATATTTACTTTTTATTTCATAACTTATTATATTCAGTGGACAGTGACAATATTGTTGGTTTGTACGATTCCGATATATTCATGCGGTGGTAACTGTTTCGGGGAACGATCATTTTCAAAAATAAAATTGATAAAAAAAAGATTATACGAACACATCGTAATTGCACAAATTCGACTATCCGGAATTGCTTTTTTAAAATATGAAAGCGCATAAAATACTTAGATTATTAATTTTTTTAAATAGGTAGTTAAAAAATTTGCTATAAAAAAAATCTCGAAAAATATTAAAACGATCTATATGAAAATATTCAATAATTTAAAATTAGGGCTCGGAAGTAAAAATGACCCTAAAAAATTACAAATATTAGTTTTAAATTAATAAAAATACATTTTTTTTTAAATATTTTACTCTATTTTACTATAAAATTCTAAATAAATTTATCAAAAATTCGAATTACTCAAAATATGACAAAAATGTCCTTAAAACTGGGAAATAAAAAAAATTACAAATATTTGTTTGTGGGAATTTTCAAGTTTTAAGTTATCGGCATAATGGTCGACAATCAGTAAAAATGACTAAAAATGTGAGAAAATGACCAAAAATGACTTAAACAGTTATTAACACCAAAAAATGCAAAATAATGCAAAATAAAAATTAGTTATTCACATTCACATGCTAATGAAACTGATTTGTGGCATCGTGTAAAAAGTTCAGAAAAAAAAATCGAAAAATTCATTAACTTCCGAGCCCTATTTATAATTAACTATTTTTATTGCATTACATTGTATTTTATTTGTGTGTTAATTATTTTAGGATAATTACATTTTTTCAACCCTACTTTTGATCAAAATATCATTTGCAGTAAATTTTAACAATAATAATAATTATTATTATCATTATATTAGATTCACTTGTATTAATAATTAATTCAATATTAATTACGAGTAATTGAAAAATATTAACCATTACAAAGTGCCTATAAGGATGGGTCCTTTGCCTTCACATTCCTAAAATCTATCCTTGGATATGTGTGGTAATAACATCTATAACGGAGAACTCCTGGTTTTACTTGTTCGGGCTACCGTTGCCACTATAGTCTATATCTGACTCGTATACTACGAAACAGTCAACTAAACAACTGTTCTACTATCAAATGTTATAAATGTTATAATATACCTATAAGTTACAGAGTATATTAATATTGTTTATATTTTATGGGGGTGAGGGGGGGGGGAATTTAAATATTTAGAAACAGAATAATTATCAGGCCGTAGAAAATATTTTGTGTAATACAGAAGAACTTGATCTATAAGACGAGAAGGTCGTACAATTAAATAATATACGAAAAAATATATTAAAAGTATACCATTAAATATCACCATAAATATTTTGTACAACCGGAGACCGAAAGTGCACAATAGTGTATAAGGTACCTTGTTATTTAGTTATATGTATCACGTTTTTCTTGGTAGTGCGTTGATGTTGTGGCGGACATCGGTTGCGGTGCAGGACCATCAGAAAGGCAAGTTCAATGAATTATCGGCCCAACATCCCGTTGGCCACCAACCATTTCTACCGTCGTTGCAGTCTGTTACAAGTGCACTTGCACTAGCCCGCCTTCGTTGTTGCCATCCAAGTGCACGACATCGCACAGAGTTGCAATCGTTCCGTCACCATCAGTCGGTCACGGTTGTCGCGCGCCCGCAACCCTATGTCCAACACTGCACTCGACTGCCCGGAAACGACTGCAATAGTCTGCGACTGTGAAGTGAATACTGATAATCTGAAGCCACAATGGTTCAATTCTCGCGAACGCCATTGGTTCTCTTCTTCCACCCCTTTATTACCCATCTATCCTGTCACAGTTGTTTTTAAGTATTTTTGTTATTGTTTTTTGATAATTTATACCTACCTACTTGTTTATTGTTATGAAAATTACTTTAGTTATATTATGTTATATCATGTTATAATGGGTACGAATAATATTTTTTTTCGTTTAATCATTGTTCATATAGTTGTAATGGTTTTTACCCAACAAAAAATCACCTACCGTACTGGAAATATATTATCCAGATTTTCTTATAAATAACACGAAAAACAATTAGAAGACAAGTATATTAAAAGTATTAAAATAATTAGGTACGAATTGTGGATGTTCATTTGTAGTTTTATATGAATAAATGTGAATAATAATAATTATTTATTTCTGTACCAATTTGTATATGTATATATTATATTATATAATATATATGTGTACTCGTGGATGTAGTAATGATGGAACATCTTGGATATCATTTATCTTATAAAGTTAGTTATAAAAGTTGACCATTTTGTTAGAACCAACCATCAAGATATCTTAATCGCCCTAAGTATACTCCAATTATTTTTCCGTCAACAAACAAAAAAGTTTAATTAACGATGTTCAACAATGTTTACGATACAAGCGACTTTTTAATCGTGGTTGTGTTTCACAATCCACCGTTTCTAGTATTGAAGATCCCAATCAAATTCAATTAAATGATACTGCTAACTTCGTTATATATAATATATACGCAGCTGGCCTCTATACCAAATTGTATAGGGGTACAAGTTTCATTTGATGTTGTATAGATAAAAGAATACAAAATAATTTTCATATCTATATAACTGTAGTATGATCATTTTATAATTGACCAAGAAAAAAAAAATGGTTATTGATGAATCTTTCATACTTATTATCTATCTTCTAAAAAAATGCATGGTCACGAATCTATAAAACATGGTAACTTATTAAAACATTTAGGATCTTCACATTTAGTATTTAATATTTTAGTAGACAGATGAATGCTTCCAGATATAATATTGTATATATAAATTAATATACGTCTTGCAGCTTAAACTTTACGAATTAATTAGGTATAATAAATTGTGGATATTTCCTTTGCCTGTGAATATTTGGTGCTTACGAGTTGTCTCCCCGGGGCGCTAGATGTCTACACGCTAGATGTCTATAAACTACATGTACGGTTTCTTATACTACTTTACCTATTTTTAATTTTACATATATTTTCAAAACATACCTATAACGCCAAATTTTTAGACAGTTACATCAAAAGTTCCAAAAATGTTTTTTTGAAATATGTGTAGTTACTTAGCGACGATAATTTTACTGGATTTTCTATAATTATAATAATTTATGAATTATTTAAAATTTTAATTTGTTTGTTATCATTTTTAGGTGAAATATTTGCAGTGATCTCAATACTTATAAACATTATGAAAATTATAAATGTCAAGTCACTTTCCATTCTATGTCAATTTTAAACTAGAGTAGCCAGTATAATACAGGATTTCCCCGTATTTTCATTTTGTATGTACTGTTGTGCCGACAAAAGTTGTACTAGATACTTTTCGATTTCGTTTTTTCATTACTGGTAATATTTTTAACTTTTGAGATTTATCACTAATACACAAAATTCTATATTTTTTACGAGATATTTGTAAATATTACAGTATTTAATAGAATATTAGAATATTTAATTTTCAATGATTTTTATTTTTACTATTTTAATTATTAGCTGCGGTATAAAATATAGAATTAACAATTTTATTTTTCCAAGAAGAAATAAAACGGCGTACTGGCGTAAGCCGTAGATATAAGTACTCACAGTGACGTGATATTAAATAAAAAGTACGATATCGATAAAACTTTTTGTTCTAATGATACCAAAATGCAAAAATAATATCCAAAGTATGGTTATATGATTAGCAAAGCCAATTAAGTTGTTTGTGATACTGTTACCAAAATAAAAGGAGATGAAATATCAGCATGTGATTATGTGAAGTTGAATTAAAGAAGAATTAAAGATTTTAATAAAAAAAAGTAAAAAATTGAAAAACCTTAAATTTCTTACAATTTTATAAATTTTAAAGTTTTAAGTGGTTTAAATAACAAAAATATGTACAATAAAAAATCATTCAATATAAGTGTTTACTTTTTTTATCTCTCGTTTTAACGACGACACACATTTGTTTTTTTTTAATTTTATATAACTAAATACATGATTTTAATTAATAAACCACTTAAACTTAACTAACTGGAGTATTGATATACAATTATGTTGGTTTACTCAACTATAAATTCTAGATAATAAATATTATACATCATATTTGATTTGTTTTTTGAAGTGTTTAATATTTTTATTTTATTTTCATGGTAAGTTTATTCCAATCATTAAACATTAGTGTTACATTATTATAAATGTATAACTATTTTTAATACGTTTACATACATATTAATATATCTTATATTAATTCAGCTAATCTTTTTCATTATTATATAATCCGGCATCCAAGGTAATTCAAATAATATGATGTATAACATTATACATATATCGTAACAAGACTGTAGCTCGTTTTTATTTCGTAATCAAGTCAAAATTCAAACGTGAAAAAGTGAAAAATTATAATCGTCAATTATTATTTATTTTGCATTTTGAGAACATCATGCTTTTAAAAAACAAAATACTTTAAAAATGTATTTCAAATACTTTTAACTAAAATACTGACCTCTCCTATACCACACTTTAGAACAGATACTATTATACTAATATACACGAAGGAGTCAGCTGGAGTATACGATGCGTGAAACAAAAATCATACCAACCAATTGGAACCATACTACAATCTAATCAAAATAGTAGGTATGTACATTTGAAAATACGTTAGCAAAGAAAATCTGTATTAACCTCACTACATAATATGTTATTAAAAAAATAGAAGCAATTAATAAAATTCTCTTTACTTTAAGTTACCTACTGTAAGTTATAGTTATAACTTATAAATAATTAAAAAATACTCCAATAACCTTAAATCATAGTCTGTACTGTATAGTTGTTCAACAAATAATAATAATAAATATATATACCTACTCGTATTTGAGCAGAATTGAAGGCTATCTTGTCGGGTGTGCTCTACTACAGGCAATATTACTACCTACTGCAGTATGCTCTCTACCGTTTTTATCACTCTAATAATAAGTAATATAAATTAAATTATTTGAGTAATATATTATTAAAAATAATTATTATTAGGAGTTTAAATTCCTAAAAGAAATTAAGGAAATACATTTAAATTAATCAAATCATTCATATCGGCATACAAAACAACAGAAAATAATAACATATCCAGTCCATCATTGTTTACGGTGGTGGGGGTATTGAGTATATAAAAAACTGATACAATTTTATCATAGCTAAACCTTTCCGCTGAAATCACCGTTATATACCTATAATTGGTTTATCGGCTGTTATGTATTATTATTTTTATCACACCATACATACATAGGCACAATTTATGGTAGATAAAAATTTTATCATAGCTAATCCTCGATAAGTATTCCTAAATTAGTAAGTAGTAACCAATTAATGTGTCCATAACTAAACAAGTAGAAAATACTATAGTAACAATACTATAAAAATAAAATTTTTTTCTAATTTTTAAGCTATAATAAATATAATTTAAATGCATTTTTATAGTGCATTTTTTGAGTTTTTTAAGTCATATTTTAGCATTTTTTTAAGGGCATGGTTTCATAAATTAACCCCCGTTTGGTTACCCCGCGTACATACAACACAACATAGACACATATACGATATACATATACAATATTAAATATATAAGGAGAAATGGAATAAAATTATATAATATAATATGTGTTTCGTTAATTATTGTTTCGTTATATAAAAATTGTATGAATTATACTTACAAAATAATTTGCAAATATTCATGGTTTTGAAGAATTTTTGTCAATATTTGAACTTCAAATGCTAATAAAAAAAATTGTGCCTATGTATTCTTATGATTTTTTAATCACTATAAGAATAACTTAAGAGGAACTTTGCATTAAATTTTCAAGTATTTTAATAGGGCCAAAAAAATTTTATCAACAATTCATAAATATTTTTTCAGAAAAATTGAAAATTTCAGTTGTCTATAAATAGCTCAAAAAAAGTCAAAGTATTTTGAAATTTGAATCACGAAAAGAAAACGCGAATCTTAATAACTGGTAAATTTTTTAAGTATATACGACTTATACTTTTTGAATAAGAAACCTTGTATTAAATTTTCAAAACTTTTTGGTCATCCAATTTTTTTTATCGACACTTCAAACAAAATTTCTGAACAAAGTCGAAAATTTCTGTGGTCTATTAATCACTCAAAAAAAGTCAAATTTTTTTGAAAATTTAACTGTATATAGATAACAAATATTTACAGTGATTAGTTTTTGAATTACAACCATATAAAAAAATTGATTTGGTCGAAAACTGGTTTTGAGTAAAAATTCCCGTTTTTCCTTAATTTTTTTTGGTTTTTCCCGGCGCTTTTGAAAACTATTGGTAAATTCAAAAAATGACCTGCCCAATGCACTAACTATATTCATTTCGCTACAGCAAACCACCTCCAAAGTTTGAAATTTAAGCATGATTTCGACACGTTCTCGTGTACACAGACACACAAAAAAAAAAAAAAAAAAAACATTGTAAAATCAATACATTCATCGCTTCGTTCAAAATCTAAAAGAATTATTTATACCTATCACACATAATATCTATAATATATATATATATAAAGAATCAATTAATATACTATCAATAAGAAAATGTATTGTTTTATAAACGATCTGTAATTTTTATAATTAAAAATACCACCTAACAACTTGTATTGTACATATTATAATTATTATAATAACAATAGTCAATAGACAATTATTAGTATAAATACAACTGTTCCATTACTGTTTAGAAAACTAACTCAATCTATTTACTTATATATATTACCAAAAATATATAATAAATTACCATTAAACATCAAAACAACGTAATCCTTAAATATTTAAAAAAATAAATAACTATTTATCTGCAAAATGGATAAAATATAAAACTTTAAAAAAGTATAGTAGTACACCTTTAATCTAGTTGCTTACATAATGTATCTCATTCAGAGCCTGATTTACCGAATAGGTCCAAAATAAATTTTTATTTTAACAAAATAATATGTTAGTATATAATATTACATAGTTAGTGATAGTCACCGGTGGGCCCCTTCACCACGTGGGCCCAGGACAAATGTCTATTTGGTCCGTGCGTAAATATGGCCCTGATCTCATTAGTTACCTACTATTAGTGGCGTACGCAGAGGTAGGGTTCTAGGGTTCTGACCTCCCTGAAATTTTTTATTTTACAAAAAAGTCTTATTTACCACCATTTTAGTGCACAGAGTCGATAAATTGTTGGTAATTTTTAACAGATATAAATTAAATTATTAATATAATTTGTTACAACTAATTATACAAAAACTGTTAAGCAAATTATTTAAATGTTTATTATTATTTAAATTATTATTACTCATGTAAAACCCTAACCGAACTAAAATCCTGCGTAAGCTGCTGCCTACTATAAACATTGTATTACTAAAATCATATTAATATGAATGTCTATCGTCTATGATAAGTTTATTATTATAAATTGTGAACTCATAGGCCCTCCTCACACGAACCAGTTCAGTGGGGGCAACGGGGCCCATTATCTTTTCCAAGAAATAAACAATAATAATAACAATACTTTTAGTTCCACTCTGAGCTAATAAAGTATTTAAAATTATTTTATTCTACTAAACACTCTACACAACTGCCCAGTGCCCATCAATATAGGTTTAAGAGTAATTAATATTAGTATTTAGTACTTACCCGTTGTCAAATTCCCGGGCTACGATGTTATATGCGGATATTTTAATAAGTATTAATACGAATATTATATTATACTTTAGGATTAGAGAATGTATTAAAAAGAAGAAAAATTCAGACGTTTGTTGTTAATCCATATTTTGTTACGTTGTATAGGATGTAATGTAATCGCCAAATAGCAAGAATCAAAAACCACTCGTTGTACTCGGATCGCCATTCGACCACATTACAATAATGAAAAATAACAATACAAAAGTACGCACATGATCGTCATTATTGGAGATCGAAGGAACGTGAAAAGTACAACTGAACGACTATCATGTGTGTATGAATTGGTTGCACATTCGAATGAAACGGTCGGAAAGTATTACCCAAGAATCCACAGACGTCGCGAAAAACAGGCGTACGAACGGCTCTGTGAGTCGCGACTGACCGAGTGGGCTAGTACCGCTGTCGAGCGCGTGGTTCTGCATAATGTAAACCATTGGAGAGGGAAAAACGAACGCGAGAATTTCGATAATATAGTTATAATGACGGATAATACTATCGAATTGTACGATGGTCGAACACATTCAAACTAGTCGACGACGATAGTATTTCATTAATTTGAACCATTCAAATTGTTTTATACTCAAAATAAATAATAATAAATATACCATCTATTATAATAATATTATTATTATCCTTTTAGATTACTTAGGTATTATCATAATTCATATAATCTGTGCTATAACTTATAAGTAAAAAAATATTCAATAGCTTAATATTTTAAGTGCTAACAATAGTGATAATAATTAAATACTTATACAGTTGTACACTATTCTAAATTCGGTAGTGTCTGATCACTGACAACTGACTACTGAGTGACCTTTACTGGTGAACGGAGGCCGTAGACGCTTTACTCCGGTTGGTTTCTCAGATAGGCATAACAATACTCACGACTCATGTGAAGCAATTATAGGTTATTAATTTTCTTCTCTTTTGATTCAGTTAAACACAGCTAGAGAGCGTGATGTCATCCGTTTTTTTAATTTTTTTACTTGGTGCGTCAAAGTAAAAATATTTATAGATAATAATATTATATTAATTGTTAACATAATGCAGCTTATGTTGTAAGTTTTCGATTTTGTACCAACTTTGCGTTTGCGTACCTACTCTCAAAACTTCTTTATAAACACATTACCTATTTGAAACCTGAAACATCAATAGGTAAATTATTTAATTTACTTAGAGTCTTAGTCAGGATTGTTGTTGTTGACTCAGTATACCTAATTACCTTCAAATGCTCATAAAAAACTAAGTTGTCTCCGGTAGTATTTTTTTTTATATAGGTTGAGAAATTTAAAAAGAACCTTGAATCAAATGTTTTAACTTCAAAGGTAAAAAAATAAAAAAGTTATGAATTTTTAACTACGAAATAATTTGTATATTTTTGAGATTTAACTTTAAACGCATTTAAAAGTACATTCATCACTTCGTTCAGAATCTAAAATATTGTAACTGTAGATTTTCGATATTTTTTAATCGAGTAAACAACAACTTATGAGGTACTTTGTATTCAAATTTCAAACATTTCTACTCATCACTTATCAGCGAATAATTTTTCAACTAAATTTTTATAGGAAATAAAAAATGTTATACCTATAAGTAGCTCAAAAGTATTTTTTAAATATTAAAAATTATTCTATATAATTGATTATAATAGACAACAGTTATAATATAAAAGAATTACAAACATTTGTGAAGATATAAGTTATCGAGTAAACAAAAATTGAAAATTGAATTTGTGTAAAAACACCCGTTTTTTCTTAACTTTTTTCCCGAGCATTAATTAATAATTCTACATACATCTTTGACGCCTTAAAATACCAACTAGATCCAATTTTCTACCAGAAACCCCTACTTTTTTTTGTAAATCAAACAACCTTTAGACCACTTATCATGACGTATTCGTGTTTACAAACACAACAAAGCATAAAAATAAATACATCATTGTACAAATCAATACATTCCGCTCAAAATCTAAAATATAATAAAATATTCATAACTATTAATAGCTTATCATAAAAGTTATAATAATGGTATTCTTTTTGAAAATGTGAATTTTTTGATGACTTTTTACCTTAGGTTGTTGAGGTGTGATATTTGTTGAGATAATCGGACTATTGCAAAACAATTCTCGTTAAACAACTCATTTAAGACGTTTTTCATTTATGGTTTGTTAGTTCTTTTTCTTTTGTTTGTCTTCTGGATTTTATTTTATTATGTATAGTCTAAACTTCTATGAAAAATGGTAGCAAATTACGCTGTATCTCTTTAACTTCGTCGTCATCGTACAACTTAATCTAAATCTTAAACACATGTTTGAAAATCGTTAAAGTCGAGTTGTGTGTTTAGTGAAAATACATTTTTAACATTTATTTAAAATATATATATTTACAAATCATTATACATTATACATTAGTACAAAACAGTATACAACTAGGTATTTGGTACGTTTATACAGTTATAAAATAATAACTAAGTATAAAAACAATATTCTTTTTAATTTTAATATGACTTATTACTAACACGTCATAATTATAATAATATATAAGTAATAACATTAAACGTAATATTAACATAGTATAATAGTATAGTACAATAGTACATTGGGAAACGATGTTTTTTTGATGAATCTATTTGTTAAATTAAATATTTTAAATGACAAAACCATGTGATGGAAATATCGAGCTCACGAACTTTGCTAGTTAGAGCTCTTATTTTTGTATCACTCTATAGTCAATAAAAAAAAAAAAAAAAAATCCCATATTTTGTACTTCGAAGTATTAATAACAATAATAACATCTTAACAACTAATGCTTGTATTACACTTTCTAACTTAGTGCAATCATAGGTTCGTACAATTCCTTTTCACCCGCATGCATTTTCCTTTTAGCTTTAATTGTTTTATCATTTTCATTCTCTAAATGTTTGTTTAATTTTCTCTTCTTTTTTGACTTAATCTTTTCTTCGCTGGACGGTACATCCTCCACTGGGGCATATACCATATGGTATTGTGAGAACGATGACTTGGTCGGAGCTGTGATATCCGCAAAGTCTCGGAACCCTGCGAAAAAGTCTTCTGGATCACGGAATGCTGATGGTCTAGGATTTCCAGAAAATCTATAAAATAATTATGTAATAACAGTTACAAAAATAATGAAATAATATTGAACTTTAATAGATTTTTACAAAAGTACGTGCACAGTTGTATAAATATTTTAAAAATAATTCCGACTTTAGTATAATATTATACTATAATAACATGGATTAGATTTGGACTTTATTCCAAAATATATTTAGAATAACAAAAATATTTTTTAATCAATTATTATAATGAGTTTTTGATTTAAAATGTAAAATACGATAAAAAAATAATAATATTCGTTATAACATTTTTAAATGGAAATTTATATTTAAGTTATATTGATTATTTGCAGGTACCTACTTAATGATATGTGGGTCGATACTAAAATATTTTATGCACAATATTTGATTATTACCTATGCAACTACCTATCTACAGGAGTCGCCAACCAATCGATCTTTTTATATGAATATAGGCCTATCGTTATAAAGTTAATTTTAACATTGTCGAACGCGTAATAAATTTTTAAGAAGAAAATAATTGTTTTTTTTTTTTTTGCTCATCAAACAAATCTTTTCTCAAAGACCTGTAAATTTGCATGTACGTCGATCACCAGGGATTTAAAAAATTTAACTCACTCGTTTGAAAATGTTGGCGACTCCTGAGTCCTGACCTATATTATAATATACTGCTGCTATCACTATACAATTAGGTACCTAATTATTATATAATAATACGCGACTTTCTGTGGGGGGGGGGGAGAAGAAAAACTACAGTCGACGACACGGGCACGTTATCGTTATCATAATATACCTATTAATGGCATTTATTCGGTGCCCCTGAACGTACCGGTGCGGTCGTCCGTGACTGTTGCCGTCGTACAGGTACGGGTCGGAAGCGGACGCCGTCTCGCCGGCCGCGTAATAAGTGCCGCCGGGTATGACGCCAAAGTTGCCGGAACCCAGCATGGCGTTCTCCTGGTTGGACGCCGCGGCCGTCTGCAGGAACGGCGTCAGCTCGGGCAGATAGTCGGCCTCCTGGTACAGCCTCGGTGGACGGGAGTGGTGGCCGAGTTGGCTGAACAGCGGCCCGAACGCCGGCAAGAAGTGTTGGCCGTCCGCGGACGAGTCCCTCCGGTCCTGCGTGCGGTAACCGTACGCCTATTTTAAATATCACGTGTACAGTCAATCTATTACTAAGTATTATTAAGACAAAGGGTATGTATATACATGATATAAATAATATTATCTATGTAATATCGTTTATAGAGACGCCGGATCGTTTCGAACATAAAATCTTTTCGCACTATATAATACGATTTTCCCGAGTCGATTTTCGAAAAGAAAGATAGTAAATATTTTTTTCCGTATTATTGTTATTAAATATATAGTATAGGAATCCCCCCCCCCAGGGCCTAGGCATTTTGCATTATTTCTGATTATATGTGTGTTTTTTCAAAGGGTTTCGACGTAAGATTTTAAAATGTATTATTATTATTATATTGTATATATTTATTTTATATGAAAGAATAAAATACGTGAGAGTACTAATATACCTATAGTGGGTAACATATACCAATACAATTTGTGTACAAAAAATTAAGCACAATAAATAAACATTTAATAAATTGGCAATGTCAATTGACTACATGTCTACCTACATTATATTTTAGTTTGTTTTTTAAAATACAATTTAAAATATACTCACAGCAGTATTTTCTGGACTTACTCTCTTCAAGCGTGCATTTCTATGTGATTCTGTAATTATATATTATAACATATTAGTATACGTGTATAAGTGATAATTATTGTTCATTACAACTACATTGTTTAAACAATAGAAACATTAAACACATATTACATAATTAAATAGTAAAATAGTTATATATTATTTTACATTTTATTCAAAAAATGTTAATTTATATTTTCAAATAATTAGTGTACCTAACCAGCTATACATAGATATATTCTTATTAACTCGCATAAATCCATAAAGAAGTACCTAGTTGTTTATGGATGCGCATCTTAGCATCTATACTAATTATATATATAAAAAAAAATAAGTACAACTTAATTTGTGGTAACTATCTCAGCTTTAGAATTTGTATGTAATAATATACTCAGAATTCACAATATACGCTCAAATGAGAATAGTGAATATCATTGTCGTTTTGAATTGATTGCTAACTATGGTTAAAGTATAATAAATAATAAGTCCAATAACGTATTATATTATATGTAAGCTGCAATGTCAGACTACTCAAGCAATCATTTTTGAAAACTCTTTTGCACCGCCTCATTGCGTTATATTTGCTAGATCGGTGAAGCAAAAAATACGATCGCAATCATTGAGTTTATATTTGACGAAACTATTGGTATATGACTAATAGTGTTCCAATGATCAAATAGAGACATACAATATGTGTTGTAAATAGATATGTACACAGTGCACTTATCTATCTACTATATTATGTAATGGATGAATTTATATTAATATAAAATATAAATAATAATAACAATTTATATTAAACTTTTGAAAACTTATCTTTTTTTCACCAAAACAAAACTCGTGTATCTCAAAAAAATCTACTGGACATTATTCATATATATTATATAACTTGAAAAACACCGAAGGACACAATTCCTGCACGTTTAAGACATAACTCGTTTGAAACGATGAAACCAATATATATAGTTTACAACGAAACTTAAGATTACACAGCAGTTATACTTTCGGAAAACCCTACTTTTTTTTGGCAGGCCTCACAAATCCTATAAGGACGGGTCGGGTCGGGTCGATTCTGATTTCTACGCCTAACTATCCTAGCCTACCTATATAGTATGTTAATATAATATCACATTCAAGGAGTAGAATAATATTATAATTATCATTTTGACTTTATGCAGAGCGTACGTGACATTTTAATCGTATAATTAGGTATGAAATTATTATAATTTATATTGAAAAGAATCGGTTTAGATCATCTACTGCGGACGAACCATTTATAATAGTGATAATAATTTCGCATAGACCTACATAAATTTTAAGTCTATTATTACGATATGATATTGAGCAATATACATAATACTGTGCGAATATACAACGGGCCGCAGCGGTGCAGCGGTCGGTGAAATTATATTCAGACACCGCGGCACAATGTGTCGACCGAAGTCATCAAGTCGTGAAAGGTCACTGTAAATCGGCGTAGGTTGGGCGAACATAATATATAAGTATAGGATTCGGGCGTGCGGTATATACGAGACGAGGTGTATCAACGATCCGCAGTTCCTTAGCGGCAGTGGTGGCCTGGAAGCGGTAAGTATATTATATACCTATATACACTGAAACAGAAGCGGAACATCGACTTTCACTCTCATATAGAGATTTATACATATTATAATATTATATTATAATTGCGGTGTGTCGATATAATAATAATTTATCACGATTCCCGATTGAGCACCGATTAATACCTGCAAGGTCATTGCGCTGTATTATTATAACATATACTTTATCGCATTTATCATCATTGTGGGTAGGTAGGTATACTTGCGCTTCATACCGAATTTTCCACTAATGTACGTATATTATATAGGTAATGTATATGACAATATTAAGCGTAAAAAAACAAACCAAAACGAATGATCTATCCACAAAAGTATTATCGCCGTGCGAAAAAAAACCACCGGATGTACGCGAATAATAATCTACACGGCCAAATACCCTAACAATTTTGTCATCATCAACGGAGCTGAACACAATAAGATTTCAACGATGACGGCAATCCGCATCACTGATATTGAGAATAGGTATAAACTACTATAATGTGACTGTATAGAGTATAATTGTGTGTATATAATAATATGCATTTATATAGTATGATGACAGCATCGTCTTTGTTGCCGAAATTTAAGTCCTTCATATAATATTTTAATATGATAGCAATAAAATCAAACACAAATGTTTAGGTTACTAAAGATATAAAAGTTTAGAATACCTTATACATCCCGGTAATATCTGTCCGTCCACTATAATATAGTTACCAATGCATACATAGTTACGATTGTTATACTTATTGTTCGTGGTTACTGTACATAAATCATAAACGAAACTAAATAGTTTATTGCATTGTATTAAAGTACGTTTTAAACGCTTATCGCAGAATTTTCTCAATTATCAAATATAGTCCATTTTTCTATAGGGTCGAAAATAATTAAATATCAATTTCGTACAATTTTACTGTTTTTTCTCATCGGTTATTGTTGAAGTATGCTATTATATAATTATATAATAATATATATGCGTAATATTTTATTAATTTTACTAAACTTAATACGAGTGTTTAATTTTCATAAATATAAAATAATAAACCTATAATCTACACTATCATCACATTTTATGTTCATCTATAATAACTTAGCTGACCATACTATTCATTATACACTGCATATACCTACATAGGAAAATGCATTATATGTCACACGTAACTGAAAAGCGAGTATATATTAGATGAAAATACTGTTTGATTAAAAAAAAAACGAAAACAATATATTAAATTTGAATATGAATAGCCCCAGAGTTATGTACTACAAAATTATAATATTAGTATGTTTGCATTAAGTTGAAATCTAAAAAAAAAAAGTTCTCGATGAAAACAGTTACACTGTCTACTGTAGTAGGTACCCACCTGTTACGACGAAGCATATTATATACAATAATATAACTATAATACAGGTAGGTATATTATTATTTTTTGGTGTAAGTGCTGATGTTAATTATACATCATACGATGTAATTTTACTCGCGTAATACCTATACGGCCATAATACAAACATACACAAGTAGATACTTATGTGTATTCACTATTTAGGTACTTTATACATATAATACATAACATATATGATTATCATAATATTGTACGCATTATACCCGTAACACATATACCGGTTGACCTAGACTGCAGTAGACTCACGTGTATATATAATATAATAATAATACATATTGGGTATATGTAATTTTTATGTCAAACGGAACGTTCTCGTACCGCGCGGTGTGTGGCTTATTACCTATATATAATGTTATTATATTATACGTATTACCGTGCATTGTTGTTATCCAAACACAATATGATTTTTTTTTATCACATTGCAAACTGCAGTATATAACAATATAGGTATAAGTATAGTGCCTATACCTACCTATATAATACCTGTGGCGACGGGGACTTTCGTTGAGCAACTGTCGCAGGTTTTGATCCGGTCAATATATACATAATGTATAACAATGCAACTGTTATCGGTTGTGTCGCAACGCCGCCGAATTGAACGCCGCGCGCCGTAGCTGTTTTACGGCCCCGGACGCTTAAAAAAAACGTACACAAACGTTTTGAAACGTATATACAAGCGGTTTCGTTTACGGCGAGCATGTCCTTATAAAATTACTGTATATTTTTCTAATATGTAACCGAGTGATACACCAAGCATGCTAATCCTCGTCATTTTTTTGTATTTTACTTAAACTATTATGCCCATACATTTATTCAAAGTTCAAAGTGTGATTTTTGTAATTTCAAAGTATACCTACTTATATAACGCTCACAGGTACTTTTAAACGTTAAGATGTTTTATACCATTCGACTGGCGATACAAACTTCTAATTTTCAAATTAAATGTATACTATTAAGCGGACGATTCTTATGAAACCGTTGATGTCGTTGATTACATGAATTAAAAGTAGATATTATTAAATTATTAAACTTTATGTTAAAAACCTAATGGTAATACTGCAGGTAATAGAACATAATTATAGGCTTAATAAATTTGTGACTACGATATGATTTAAAAATTATATATAATGATATTATTATATCTATATTAATTTATTATAAGGACACTACGCGGGATAAAACTATCGATAGTTCACAATTTATAAATACCTATACAAATCAATTAAATTACATAATTTTGAATTAAAACATAATGCAAAATCTAAGATAATTTTATCACCAGGATTCGCGATATGTAATGAAAGGATTATTTGGAAAATCGAAGTTATTAACTTTTCAACATAGATACGATTTATAAAATATACCTTTATTGTATAGAACTAAATTTTGATATTTAATTTCGAGTGTTTAAAGTCTGATGGAAGGTTAGTATAAGGCAACAGAGACTGGATAAATGACAGGACTTTCCATTTAATTGTTTTTTAATAATTCCGGATATTCAACCATTCTCCGTTTATAAGCTTAGGTATATTATTATATAAATCTTACATCAGTCCTTGTGCTGCGATTTATTAATGGTTCGAATCAATACATACAATAACCACTTCAACGTTTTCAACAAGTTTGAATACTTATTTGTTTTATATAAGCTATCGTTCAGAGGAATCTTTTCTAGATGTTCAACGTGTATGGAAAGTATATAATTTTTAAACAGTTAATATCTAAAAAAATTCATTAGTTATACATTTATAATAAATCCTAAGGTTCTAAGTACTTTACTATATCACTATATTAAGTGTACAGTAAGTATAAGTTAATATATAATAATAAATTATTTTATTTATATTTGTAGTATAAATTTATATATA